>JBBMOJ010000093.1:0-108099 GCA_038090695.1 Sclerotinia spermophila
CCTCGAGAGATCTCTAGACACTTCCACGTGACCCTAGAGGCAGCTCCCGTAACAGCTATTTGTTTTATTCTATTTTTATTCATCCTAATAAATTAATTGGCTATAAAAACACATATATATAACCTTGGCACAATATTTCATTACACGCAAAAAACATGATAATATACAAATTATATAATCATTCTTCTCCAAAATATATAATTTGCCCATCCCTAGTCAACATGTACTGTATCCACGCAATTAATTTTGGAAGGTTTAAATTACCTACAGTTGTCTCGATTTCATTTCTACTCATTGCTATACACCAATCAGAAATTTCTTGTAATTAACTTTCCGCCTTTGACGCGTTTTTCGAGGATTGAAATGCCGACATGGTAAGATCAAGACCACCACTGCAACGATAACGTTATAATAGCCACAAACCAAACCGGAGATGCGGGAAAATGATGATGCCGTACCACCATGGCCGCACATTATATCAGGTACAATGTTACCAATGTAGCCATGATCTGGAGAAAGAACTATGTACTTCGAGTCCAAGTTGGATTGAATAATGCGATAGGATTTATCAAGCATTGAAATAGTTTTCATTTGTGTTTCTTCCAATCAAGTACAGAGTAACGGAGTATCCTTTGGAGAATTGTTTCCACGAATCTCTGCACAGCTGTCTCCCTCACTTCCCGAGCTTCCCGGGAACCGTATGTATTAATTTTAATTAATGTCCTATCGAAATGCCTATTTCTCATCATGAGGTCTTCTAACTTTACGGATAAAATAATGTTACTTAGAAATTAACGTTTGCACCTCGTACAAGTGGACTTACCCATATTTTAGACATGTCTTGTGGGTTTTTTTTTTTGGGTAATCAATGTGGTGGCATACCCACTGCGGAAACCAAATAATCACAAGCCATATCGTTGGAACTCATTGTAAATACTGCTGCCGGTGAGCGTGCTGCAGCATAAGCTTGATTGAATTGGGGAAATAGCAAATAATCTGAAGACCCAAACTTCGATTTGGCACCTTTTCCGATTCTGAAGAGATAAGAATGGTGGGTATATAAGAGGCAGCCTTGATCCACATTCGAATATCAATATCCAAGTCATCGATACACTACATACTTAGGTACGAATAGTCAAAATGTTATTCGGTGTTTTTCTGCTACTTTCCCTTTGGAGCAGTTGCGTACTGGCTTCTCTTCAAATCGTAAGTATCGCACCTAAGTGGGTTTCCACACAATAACTTACAAGATTTTAGGTACCAGGCGCAACATGGACAGATTCTGGTCTTAATCAGCACATCCAAGCTCATGGAGGTGGGATAATTCAAGTAGGATCGACCTAGTCAGTAATCAGTCTTCCAGTTTTTATCCCAAGTTAATCAGTGTTGATTGCAGCTATTGGGTCGGAGAGAACAAACTTAATGGAAATAATTTCCAATCGATCAACTGCTACTCGAGCAAAGATCTTGTGAACTGGAAATTCATGTCTTATCTTCTTACATTGCAAGAATCTGGAGATCTGGGACCCAATCGCGTCGTGGAACGTCCACACATAATCTACAATTCGGCAACTTCTAAATATGTTATGTGGATGCATATTGATAGTGCGACTTATGGCGAAGCGAAAGCTGGCGTTGCAACTAGCAGCAATGTCTGTGGAACTTACACATATTTGTGAGTTGATAAATTTCATAGGGCGCGAACAATAACCTTCTAGTGACCTCAATTTAGAAAAGGAGACTGATGAAGAATACGACAGAGGAGCAAGCCGACCATTGGGTTACCAAAGTAGAGATCTCAATGTGTTTCAAGGTTTGTGGTTATGACATTTCGCGCCCTCTTCAGCCATTAATGAGAAGTTAGATACCGATGGAACAGGTTACCTGTTGACCTCAGATGTAATCTCCCTTCCTACCTGCTACCTTCCATTTCGAACCAGCTCTGATCATTTTATAGCAAGCAAACGGTCTACGAATTTACACTCTCTCAGCCGATTATACATCAGTCGACTCAGCTGTTTATCTCTTTGATCATCGCGAAGCTCCTGCTATATATAAAAGTGACAACACTTATTTCATGTTTGCCAGTGACTTGACTAGTTGGGGTATGCGTGCTCTTCTTTCTCGTCGCCTTTCTACCCCCTGTCTGATGATTGTTCCGATCTCAGTATAAGATAGACATTCTCCCCAAGTGATCAATTGCTAAAATTGTGCTCACATTAGCTCCGAATGACAACGTTTACGCCACGGCGACGAATTTGGCAGGGCCTTGGACTGATTGGGCCAATTTTGCACCTGCCGGAACAAAGACGTATAATAGTCAGACGGCTGCTGTCGTCAATATCAATGGAGTTGTCATGTAAACCTCTCTTTTATTTACCTCAGCTTGGATAGCAAACCGCCACTACCGAAATGCTCGGTGCTAATCAGATGCAGGTATATGGGAGATCGATGGCATTCATCCAACCTCATGGCTTCGACTTACGTCTGGCTGCCTCTAACCATATCCGGAACAAAGGCAACTATGGTATATCATCAGACACCGGCCAAAAAAATGCCAGAAGCTAATGTAAACAGAGTAACCACGTGAGTTGGATCATCAACCCTGCAGAGGGAACATGGACCCCTGGTCCTACCGAAATAGCCTCAGAGGCGGAGGCTAGCACAAATACTCTTGCCAACGGTGCTAGAAACCTCACATGTGCTGGTTGTTCAGGTGGCGTCCAAGTAGGATATATTGGCGGGCCCAGTCCGGGGGGTACTTTGACTATAAAAGGAGTGGATAGTTCCGAGGAAGCAACCACCTCGATTCGAATTCATCATACGAATGGCGATGCGGTGCAACGCTATGCGAATGTTGTGGTCAATGGAGACAGCAATATTGTTGCGTTCTTGCCGACAAATGATGGCAATACACCTGGCACAAGCGTATTGACTACAAAGTTGAAGAGTGGGTCTACAAATACCATTCAATTTAAGTCGTACAATTCTGGATGGGGTAAGTCTATAATATTCATTATTCATTTCTCGTTATTCGTTTATAATACGCCAGTGTATCAGGTACTAATTACTCATGTAGCGCCAAACATTGACCGCATAGTGGTTCCCGTCTCTTCCTCATAGCTCTCACTCAACAAATCAATAGGATCAGCATGCCCTTGTCTGAAACTTTGCATGACCCGTCCAGGCAGTGAATATTTCTTAAAACCTTTCTTTCCCCCCAAACCTCCCAACGTCCCCTAATCATACTCCTCGAAATGAGACTTACCACACTCGTCGGCGGCATCGGAGCGTTCGTACAAATTTCCCTCAACATCTTTTCAAAGCCCTTGAAAATCCCCGGATCCACAACCCTCAAATGCGCCAATTCTTTCCTCGTTTCCTTGATCGCATTCTCAGTCGCATATTCATATTGATATCCCATCATTCTAAATCTCAAATACTTCGCCAGGACAGTCGAACATAATAATGACAAATCGCCATTCATATGCGCGACTACTTTTCCAACGCGATAATGACACGGTATCTCAACCGTCGTAATTGCTCGTTTGCGCAGTGCAAACGTCCCAATCTGTATTTCCAGTCGTGAATATCCCCTAATAAACCCCTCATCCGCAGCTTCAAGCTCGTCCATAATACTACTGGGTGAAGTATACACCCATATATACCCCGTCGCACATGCACATAACGAATACGTAGCCCCGTCACTCATATTTTCTTTCTGGAAAAAAGCAGCTGAGCCATGTGCTTTGATATCCGCGAAATTGGCCGTGAGTTCGGTGCCGAATTTCGAGAGGATGCTCTCGTCTGTGAGGGTCAGATCGGGCATACTGATACTCGATTCGTTGCTGGGTGTGATGTAGAACATTGGTTGCGTCATGAACCCCGAATCAATGGTGCGCGCATTGTGTACGCGGCTGATTTTTAAATTGGGCGCCGAAACTGTAAGTTGCATATCGTCGTCAGTGATTTCGCGATCCTCGAACGCGAGCGACGTGACTTACATTCGGTAGATACGAGAGCTTCTTGTATCATATCGGGTAATTGAGCAAATACGCGCTCGTTATGCGATTGCACATTGATGATCGACGGCGCTTTGTTGCGACTGGTGACTAGGATTTCTTCTTCATTGCTGGTAAGGTCATTCATATTTGCGAGGTTTGAATGCGTTTGCTGGTGCTACTTCCATATACTATGATTTGACGACGAGAAGGATTTCTTTGGGTGCATGACGGGAATAATTTATACCACATGAATCTTTATTATTCACGAGATGACTGTCTATATAAATCTCTCCGGTTACCTATGTACGTAAAATTAGAATACCCATCATTCCTCGCGTAACATTAATGGATCTCGATCATGTAAGGTTAAATTCCCATCCCCCCATCCTTTGATTGCACTTCATCTCGTATCAATTTCTGCAGGCAGTGCAATCCTTTTCCCCCCCCCCCAACGAGCACCCTTCGTGTATTTCCAAAAATAGTAGCAAGCTGGTCAGGTTATTTGGTTACCTAACACTAAAACACGCTGTACAAAGAAAAAGAACCCCTCAAAGATGCGAGAACGACCACCACTCTCCAGCTGGCCGGAAAAAACGGCTCACTAAAACACTAAAAATCGGAAAAAGTATTCATAATACTTATATTTCAATATTATATACAACTAGGTAATAATATATCAATCAATATAAAATCTCAAGGTACATTAAATTGCATATTTCCTATAATTTGTATCCAATTTCCAATTCGGAATCATTATGTATTAATTTGATATATAATTTTGAAAAGGGGGTACCTTTTTGAGGGTATCGTTTTTTCTGTTCATACTCTGTATGTATGGAGCCATTCCATTGTAATTCGATATTTGTGCTACGCCTGCGAGTTGCAGGAATATGAAACGGGCTAAGTAAGGAATTCTTAAGGCATCCGTTGATGTTTCTGGTTACTCCGTACAATGATGTGATGATGCGGTGATGAAGGAAGGGCTCTCTCCATGTGGATGAATGAAGGTTGTATAACCTTATTCAATTATTCGAAGTCGGAGACCATTGTTAATAATACTTATAATTTCTTTCAAGACCTACAGTATAAAATATCATTAATAATCTACTAAATATCATAAAACTCGGATATATTTTCCATTTGTTTTATCTCCCTTTTGATTCGGACTATCAATGATTTAATTTCATATATAATTACAAAAAAAAAAGTATCTTTCCAGTATACAGGGTTTTTCATCCATATGAAGGAAGGCGTTCCTTCCGTACATCATAGAATCAGCCAGCTAGTAGGTTACAAAGCTAAGCTATCATTTCTCGTATTAACCTTACTCTTCTCCTCAGATACAACTCAATTCATTACCCACATACACTGTCTCGTACATATCAACCTATTTTCTGGTAACCTATTCGCCACGCGCAGTAATAGACAAATGCGACATGGGGGCCGAAAAACTTTAGATCTCGGGATTTATGCATATCATAACACTCGGTTGCAGCCGCAGCCGCAGGTAGCACTGTCTTTTGTGGATGAGATGAGATGATATGAGTGCTTGATATGTTTTTTTCTTTTGCCGATAATTCATGTAATAGTGATCTTACTTTTGTCGGTATATTATAGACTACAAGGCATGGGCATATTCAGGGGAATCTGAACTCGTGAATGCATCTACGATTGAATTTGAGAACTGTAGCAGTGGATTGATATTCTACGATTTTGTCTCCTGTTCTGGGGGTGAAGTATAAGATTACTGTACTCGTAGGACGAGAGGATTTCGGTTAAGTGTGAAAATGAAGGGGTTTGGGGTAAACAGATTCTTTTGCGGGAAGAGGAGGAAGCACGAGATAATCACGTGATGTAGATGTACTTGGTATTTGTGCAACCGCAGTGAGCCTTAAGTCTTGTGTCTCCAAACATGGGCGCTGTATGACTTTTACCGGAAGGAAAGATTTGATGCTGGAGTATGAAGATATTTGAATAGTAGAAAGAGATGACGGCGGATTAGCCAAAGATATTCACGAACTCAAATCGAAAAAGAAGAATCAAAGGAAGCACGAATTTTGCGCAGTATCGATATATCTGGCATCAAATGAGAATGATATTGGAAGAAATTGTATTGATTAAAAATTAAGACATAAATTGCTGTGGTATCAATCCAGGGTTAAATACTTTTGAGCTTTTGAACGCCGTGTACCATGTCCCCACAACCAACACCAATCTTAACTGATAGTGAATGCCAGACGTTTTGCATGTCCTTTGTTGAAAGCACGTTAAGCTTTTCGTCTAATCAAGAGACATCTTCTGCCATCTCTCTTCACAGTCCACCCCACACTCGCGCAAATCTCCTTCAACGTCCCTTCTCTATCCATCAATCTATCATTCACAGCAATTACATTCAGTGCCACTGATTGCTTGCCTAGTAATATTGAAGATCGGACTTTGCTTTGCTCTGCCAATGTCATTCCTCTAATGTCCAGGTATCTTAAGCTGTGTTTGACACCTTCGAAATTAGGCAATGGGGTGCTGGAAATCCTTCGTCGTAACTTGGTAATAGCTATCGCACGTTCCATTGGCTCGAGGACAGTGGTATACTTTGAGTCGATTTCTGACAAATCGATTCCCTCTTCCTCGCTCCGTGACTCATTGTCTTCGGTATCTAGAAATATAGATTCGAGATCGCGCATTCGGAGGCCTGTGCCTATGCTTAACTCTTCTACTGTTTGATTCAAACTCTTTAATTGGGCGACACATGTAGAGTCCATCTTCCATCCTCTTAGCTTAAGAGTTTTGATTGTCTTTGGTGCATATTTTAGGAGACGCTCTGTATCCTTTTCGATTATCTCTTCACCAACTGTAAGGTCGGCAGAGGCATCGAGGTATTCCAATGTATTTTTCACCGACGGATGTGAGGTAATAAAGTCGATAAGAGGGCCATCTTCAAGGAATGGACAATGATTGATTGCCAAATGCGATACTTTAGCCGTAGGAGGAAGAAGCTGTAAAGCTCCTGTCGTGATATGAGTATGGGATAACGTCATCGATTGTATGGAGCCAAGCCGTGAGAATAACGAGTCGAATGATGAAGCTGGTAGGGCTGTACAATTTTCCAAGGATAATGATTTGATTGGAAGTGAGGCAACGGCTGGCATACTATCGAATATGCTCGGAATGCAGTCTAGTGTTGATGATGTGCAATTACCCAAGTCTAACGTCTTCAAATGAGGTAGCCCAACAAATAGTAGTTGAAGTAAGGACTCGCTTAGGAACCCGTTTAGGTTGGTATCCTTCGGGACTCGGAATTCTCGAAGATGTGGAGCGAGTGAAACCATTCCGTAAAGATAATTGGAAAATTCTCTCATTGGACGTGCAGTCTTGAGCTCGGAAAAATCAAAACGTCGTATCGTCCTTCCCAAGACGGGATTTTCGATAAGTTGAGCAAGTATATGGTTAAATGCGGACATGTGAGTAACTGTAACACTGCGATATGTAACGAAAAGTGCATTCATATAAATGGCTCTTGACACACGAAGACACGAAAATAAAGTAGGTCTCTCCAAGTGGGGGCAATTAATGTCACCAGAATCTATAGGATATCAATCTTGTGTCAATTGTAGTCTCACTTCAAGTATTGAATGGAATCTTACCATTGCTTGAACCTCCTTCTTTGTGATCATATTTCAGTTCCAGATTTCCAAGTATCTTTTGGAGAAGTTCAGGTGGAAGTAGCTCTAATGGAGATTTCCCTGCTTCATATGCTTGTCTCCTATTTGGGTGTTTTTGTATTGAAGAGCGAGACATTGTGTTCTAATGAGGTCTTGAAGTGTTGAGATGATTGAGATGTTTGCTTTTTGTAATTTTGTATATCTCAATATTTGTATATTCAACAGTACGCCGAGCTAAGGATATTTGAATGAAGATTTCATATGGATGGTAAAAGGATTTCTTGACTTTCTTGCCACTGTTGAATCCATCTTCTTTGTGAGGTTATCGTGAGACTCTTATACCTACTCAACTGTTTGCCAGGAAGAATCTGGCCCATCCAAGTCAGATAACATCTTACTCAATGCATGAAAAGTTTGCATACCAAACACTGGGGAAATTGCGAAAGTCCTCCCATGACTCCCTTTACATCGTCAGAGCTCAAAGCACAGCTCAAGAAGTTATCCAATACATTTCACCGCCAACACGTAGTCGGTTTCGTTGTTACGTAAATGGATATCAACAAGGAGAGAAAACGTATTAAGACGACATCATGAGGCAATAAGAAATTAATAATTGGTTCCATTTTCTTGAAAGCCAAAGAAATCACGAGTTAAAGCGATTGGGTGATTTCCCCAGAAAAGGTTTAAAAGAAGAAGCACGATTTATAAAAAGGCGGGGTTAGCGTCTTGGCACCCCACACGTAGAATGTTACATGTTTCGATTCACACGTGATCTTTCGCCATGTCAAAGAAGATGATCTCCGAAACCCCTTCTCGCCCTTGTTAAACTACTAGGGCGTTATTAATGAATATGAATTGATACCAAAAGTATTCCATTTTCCTTTCAAATCTCCTACTATTTGGGATGAAGACTAGGTAGTCCCTGGATGACTTGGATAAGACCACACCCCCTAGACGGAACGTTTCCTTTCCTTGTTGTTGATCTCTTCCTTGCCCCTTTTTCCTTCTTTACAGAATTTTCAAATCCCTCATTGAGTCATTTTTACATCTATTTCGTCACTGCATACAGAGTACACATCGATCTCACGGCACGGTTGTCGTGAATTATTAGTCTACAATGCGAGAATTGCATATAGACTATATCATCTAGTCATCCATCATTCCCACTGCACGGCGATAGGAAAATAGCTTGATATTGAAGTTTTGCTCTGACCCTCGCTCTCATATTCTAATTAGATGAGATTATGTCAGCTCTCCAATCAAAATGTTGTGGTCGAATTAGCATGTATCATGTATGTACCTTGCATCAACAACGAAACCGTGCTTTCCTCGCCGATCCTACAACCTTGTTCTCCGTTTACCACCGGCTCAAGTGCGATGTTACTACTAAATCCACTAAGGAAGCCATGCTTCTCTGCACCTGATCCAACTACCTTACTAGTACCTACGCCGTGGACAATCTAGATGGGCTCACTTTAATCTCACAATGCTACACTTTTCTTGCTCATACATAGTTCTTTACTATCAATTGCCTAAATGTCACACCTTCAGATGTTCAAAAATGAGACAAGTTGTTTCAATACTTGACAATCACTTATATGCTATCGTTTTTGGAGAAATGCGTTCATATATATACAACTTCATTAGTCAATTTTTATGCGTCATAAGACACTGTTGAAGAAGCGAAAATATTACATGTATTTGTGAAGTTCCTCATTTTGTCATCTCCCGAGGCTTGCAAAACCCTCATTTGCTATGCATGTTTCTCAAATTTCCTTCATAACAAGTGAAGGGAGGAATTTCCTGAAACTCAAACTACCTGGCAAAATGGGACAACCCAATCCTTTTCGGTAACCAGCAAGGATACTCAGAAAACTGGGGTCACATTGAGATTCTGCTGTACCACAATGCCAAAAGATACCAACTAGCTATGTCTTATATTTGTACTCTACCATCCGATACGCGATAGAGCTCTCGAAAGAGCGAAGGCTTCAAGCTTAGAGATGCTAGTAATATCGCTCGATTCAGTACAACAACCTCGGAGCACGGGATTAGCCGTCGGTAAGAGCATCGGTAAGGGGTTTCATCATCTCCTCCAAAGCTTGTAAAGTGTCGGCATACAAAGACTCAAAGCCCGCAGTATCATGAGATAAATCTCTCTTGATTTCGAGTTCCTGTTTTTTGAGCCGATTGGTCTCTAGCCAGTCGATAGACATGTCTTGCGCCCGTCTGCCAGCCTGGAATCGGTCCTCGAGGATCGTTTTTGTTTCATTTGATATTTGATCCCTCAGAAGGCTAGCCATGTAGTGGATCATTTGATATATTTGATCCAATCTGTGTGTGCGGCTCTCATCTCCAATCATCGTGGTCAGCTCTATGCTATCTGCAAGCATCTGCCCGAGGTAAAGAACTGGCAGCTCCTTTCTGTGAACAAAAGTGTGTCGGACTTCTTTCAGCCTATCCAACAATTCGTGGAATCGTGGAATACTGTCGTGGTTCTCGAATGCAATTGGGTCAATAAGAGGCGCCCCTAAGAATCCCTCCCAGAAATTCAGCTCTATCTTATTCCCCGAAACAAAATTATTATCCGCTAGAGCATTAGATGCCCACTTCTTTGCGAAATCGAATATGGCGTTCTCGAGGGTTCTGCACATTCGGAAAGATATACTCCACTGAACGTCGAAAGGCAATTTTCTACGGTCTTTGATACTGTTATCTTCGTAAGGGCCGGAGCTCATCAAGGAAGAGCTGTGTGTTTGAGTTCGTACTTGATAATTATAAGTATAGGTCTGCATAACCGGTTCTAGGTTATTTGCCGGACTTGAGATTACGGGTGTCATATGGAGCATCCTCTCTTCTTGGAAGGATGATTGCCGTTGTCTTCGACGTTCAATACTCGACTAGGGGCCTATAGAGCTCCTTCGGGTCGACTCTGAAGACATGTCTGGTTGTACTGATGTTGATCCTTCTTTGGTACTTAGCGGTGTGGGAGAGCTTCTGCGCAAGGAAAAGGGAAAATTTTCGCAAAGACTTCTGTGAAATGATCGTATGGAATTTAGCATGTTGAAGAAAGATGACGATGCTATTCCTAGACCTGCTGACTCTAAGCAGCAGCTAATATTTGGAGCAAAGGCTGTACGATTCTTATAGCCCATGAGAAATGTAGAGTGTGAACTGTATTGCCCTAGTCTTGAAAAGCAAAGACTGTTTCTAATAATGCTATATGAAATCAAGTGAAAAAATCAGAGTATGATATCTAGTCTATGATATAAAGGGGCAAAGTATAGCTAGTCCACAAATCAATTATATAAAGAGACACCCAAGGCTTTTGACCGAGTAAAACAAAGGACCATCTCGTTTGATTTTGATTTTGTTGAAGTCAAGCAACTTCTCGTATAAGAAAATGCCTTTTATCATTCTTCATTAGATAGAAATATCCAATATAGAAATCTTTACAATATCTATAAACAAAGATAGGATAGTTAATCTCATTTAATTATAATCTTTAAAACCTTTTAAAACTCTTTAATAAAGATTATAAAATAGGTTTTGATTGAAATATAATTATACTATAATAAAGTTACTTTTCTAGATATTGATTCTGAAGAATTGTTTATTTAAAATCACTGGATTTGGAGATTTTCTCCGCGAGAATTTCTGGTGGCAGTGTTTAGTTGCACTCAATAGCTCATTGTAATACGTCTATTTTATGATCAATCTTAATTGGCAAGGTTAACTCATAATGATCTGGGTGATAAAGATACGCAAAGAATCTGTGAAGAAATCTGCCTAGCAATCTTCATAGCCCAATCCTTTGTCGGTCCTGAACGTCTTGAATCACCCAACATCAATTACAAAAAGTTTCCCTGCAAGAACTCAATCTGCTTAGAAGAACTAAGAGCAAAGTTTGGGCCTGAATAAACCTCAAAGTGCCCACCCGGAAGTAACACAAGCTGCTTGGGCTCACGAGCCTTCTGATAGGCAGCTAGAGAAATATCAACTGGCGTGGTGACATCCTCTCTTGCAACCACCATGAGCAGTGGTACAGGTGCTATACGTTCAATGAACAGAGCAGGATCAAATTAGCGGCTAGCTTCAAGACTTCGAATCGTCACTTCGTTCTTCCACTTTCCCTCAAACTTTGACTCCCACTCGGTGTAAAATGTGAACGCTTCGGCGCTTGGTAGGGAAGATGGAATCAAAGGGTTTGCGTCGGATACAGGAACTGTTGCTGCAGCTTGTCCTGCAGCTCTAGCGAGGCGTTCGTTTGCAAACATTGCATTGATGCCAGGAAGAAGATCGGGACGAATGAGGCGAAGGAGAGTTTCCCAGCCGCTGACCATAGATGCCTTGAAGGAAAGATTAGCTCTGAATTCTTTTTTTAGAGCAATGTAGAAAGCTCACCTGGCTGATGACAGCTTTTACACGTTTATCAACCGCTGCAATTTGCAAAACGTGACCTCCACTATAAGAGCTTCCCCAAAGGGCAACCTTAGTTGCATCAATATTTGGGAGTCCCTGCGCATAAGTAATTGCATCTTGTATGTCGGACATCTGAACAGACGGAATGATCTCATGCTCTGGTTGACCTGGGGCCATATCACTTGAACCCCAGCTTCGATGATCGTAGACAAGGGCAGCAATGGGAAGCTTTGCAAAAAATGCCTCAGCAGATTGATTGAGACTCATTTCTTTGAGACTCGCCCAGCCGGCAGTCATGATTATGATGGGCCGCTTTTGCTCTTCTGAAATGTTCGCAGGTGTATATAACCATCCGCGAAGAGTCACATGGTTGTAGGTTTGGGACTCGATATCTTTGCGTGGCATGGTGGAGGGTTGGATAAAGTATTTCGAGGGGAATACTATTTTGGAAAAACTGGTTCACTTTGGAAGACTGGGAGTCTTGAGTGAAATAGATGATATAACCGTTCAGGAACTAGGCTTTCTTTTTGTATTCCATATGCAAGCTCAAGTTTGTTACTGATAGCTCTCCATTCCGATCCTTGCTCTTTGACGTATGCAGTCATTGACCCACGGTTGACTGTATGGAGTAAAAACCTTCCTCCCATAATCGAATGTATATCCGCTACCAAAGTCACCCCCATTTATTCGCTCAAAAGAGGGACACTGAGCGTGTGTTCTAACTCGCATATTTTAATTACAGGGTGATCGTATCGTGGGCTCAAATCGGATCGGTACCAAACGTTACCCCCACCGAGTGTGAATAAGGGCGTGTTTGCAACAGTTATATGCGGCGCAGAACACCCTTGCATTTTTTTAGTGTAATTATGCAGTACTGCCCCCATTGGGAAGATGGAATACTTACTTGCGGTTAGGACGGTTAAAATGGTCTCAAGAGGGCTGTGAGGCTCAAGAAAATTCTGAGTCTAAGTCGTTCCTCCCGGTTTTGATATTTACTTTAGTGTTTGGGGTGTAGAAAATATACCATTGTAAACTCCCTATATTTGAACCTTAAATATAGTATGAATAATACTATACAATTTAATTGTTTTGAGATTGTTTTAGGAAGATTCAAATAATATAATGGATTATTATAAAATAACGTTTTAATTGGATACCTATCTATAAGAATTGATAAGTCTGATTTATAACTTATTAAAAAACTATATTATAAATCAAGAACTTAAGCAAGGGAAATAGAATTAAGTAACTACTTAGGCACCAGAAAATAAGAAAATCCTAAACTTGAAATGAAGTAAAATCAGTGGTCGCAATAGGTGGGTTTCGTATAAATATTCGAATATCTATCCCCAAGCTATTATTAATAGGGGACCAATTAGAGGCCCTAATACCCATCTATTGAAAATAGTTAAAATCCTTATTAATACCTATAAGTAATTATAGATACCTGTTATACAAATATATTTACAATTTATATATATTTTCTATACAAAAATCAAACAAAATAGTTTTATTTTTAAGATATATATTGGATTTTATAAATTAATATTTTTTGAGATTGAAATATAATAATAATCCTTATTTTAAATAGAAAAGATCAATAGATTATATAGAAATGAAAATCCCTATTATATATATACTTTGGCTATCTAACTTACAAAAATAAAGCTCTAATACTTATAACTAGTTATTAATTAATAAGAATAGCTTTTTCTATCCCTATAGCCATCTATAACCGCAGGTACCTATAGCCAGTCGTACTACCCAAGCCACCTGTTGCGACCATTGAGTAAAATACCATTCGACTCAATACAGCCGCCAAAATACAATAACGTTCAGAAAATCATCATCTTGGTTCCATCATTTCCTCAAGAGCTTGCAACGACCAAGCATACAAAGCTGCGAAAACATCATTTTTCATGATTCAGGTCTCGCAGAATCTCAAATTCCTTTTCTTGCAATCGGCTAGCCTTCAGTCAATCCATTGGTGTTTTTTGTAGATATCTATTGCTTTGGAGTCTATCTTTGAGAATCCCTTTCATTTCAACAGTAACCTGATTACGCAAAAGACTTCCCGTATGATGGAGTATTTGATGCATTCCGTCGAGTGACTCAGCGCGCGCCTCGTCGTTGATCAACTTGATCATCTCTACAGCGTCAGCTAGCATCTGCTCGATATATAAGACAGGTGGCTTCTTCCGGTGGACGAAGGCGTGTCGGATTTCTTTAAACCTACAGAGTTATTCATGATATCGAGGAATATCATTAGGATTCTCGAAAGCTTCGATAGGGATAACGGGTGCCGCTAACCATTTCTCCCAAAAGTTGAGCTCGACTTCTCGCCCTGACTTTACATTCTTATCGTCGAAGAACTCTGGTGCTCAGCGCTTTGTAAAATCATATGTTGCAGCTTCAAGCGTTCCGCAAATTTTGTACAATATAGGCTGTTGGAGATCAAAAGGTAATCGACGAGAATCATTGATGTGGAGTTCTTCGTATGAGCCAAAGTCTAACGAGGGGCTACCACGCGCCAAAATTTCAGCACGATTTCCTGAATCTAGTGCGCATGTGCGATAAAGAGGCGCATGGAAGATTGTTGTAATTGGAGTTTCCGACGGTGTGATCTCTTATTTCTCCAAGATCGCTTCGCGAGGCTTGTGCTTGTGCTTGTCGTTCTTGTCGTTTCTTTCGGACGACCAGAGTTGAAAAGGCGCTTGAGGAGCGTCTACTAGACAACTCTGAAGACGAAGACGGCACACCTGGGAGTCTTGATGTTGATACTTCTCTTTGCCGGGCGGTCTTGAAGATGTCCCATGGAAAGTTACCCGACGAAATTCAAGAAGTCTGCTAACAACTAGCTTGCGAGTTCTCATGAAGTTTGTCATGTTAATGGTAAGATTCGTTACTATTCTGAATTTTCAGAGAAACAAATACCCAGAGCCACGACCGTATGAACTCTAACCTTGTTTTGTGGCGGAAAAGTCTTATCTTGGAATGATGGTAGCCTAAATGTATTGGTAGTGCCCTAGTACTATTGGACTGTATCAATGGGACTATACTTTATGAGCCATATGCCCTATTCCCTTCTTTCTACTGAATCAACACCAGCCTTTAAGTAGATGCTCAGCAGAGGAACGCGATGGAAGATTCAATGTTGTTTTCCAGCACTGCCAAAAGAAAGCGTAAAGTACAGGTCATTGGTGATAGTGACGAAAAGATCAAAGAGAAGAGATAATTCTCATCGTCTTATTATGTTCCAGTTATAAAGAAACAAGCCATGCTTTCTAACAAACAGGCAAAAGGGCTGAATCACATAAATCCATTTTCTCCAAAGGCAAACAAAGTATCCTGACCAATAATGGATTTTATTTACAATTAAATCTGAATATTCCCACAAGCAAAAGTCTAGCTTACAGCTCCCAATCTTCATGGTTATGGTGCAAGCGGAGAAATATAACAATGGGCATTGCTATACTACAGTTCTTATGATCGAAGCACAGCAAATCCTACCAGATGATAGCCATAATAATATTTACAAAATCCATACGCAAACGCATTAGACGACTAGTCTGCCCTGCCATGGTCTTCAGAACCTTTCTAGAATCCTCCAATCAAGCCAAAAAAAACAGAGCTTAACCAAAAAGGAATCATCACGCTGTAACAAATAAACCCTTTCTAGGTATGGATACCAGAGGTGACTGCAAAAGCTCCTCATCAAATGTAACAAGATGAATCCTGGTCGTTACATATCCCACGGATCAAAATCATGAACTACCCGCTTGGTCTATTCATCTATAGATATATAACTCCTCCTCAAGACTTCGACCCCCGCCTCTCTTTCGTTTTAAGAAATTAGATTAGTCTAAAGCTGAAACTGATTCTCTACATTTCCTATCTCCTGTTGTTTAATCTCTTGCTAAATATCCTGTATGATGGGGTGTGAACTTGAAAAGAACTCTGAAAGGGAAGGATTTGTTTTCGCGATCAATAGTGAGATTTTGAAGGCTGTGGTGTGGTTAGGAGAAGAATTGATAGATAGACAAGTTGTTTACTAGAAGAGAGAAATGGAAAGCGGAGATAATTAGCCACATTCTGAATATAAGGAAACGTCCTATCTCATCTCATCTCAAAAAAACATACACGAGACGAGGTTTACCTAGGCTTTATTTCCGTGTATTCTAACTGTAATATAGAAAGAAATCAGATAAGCAGTTCAATTTTCACATGCCCTGGTATATCTCATCAAGAACCACAATGCATCCATTATGCTTCAAAATCAACAATCACCGCCCCCGAATCTTCAACCGGTACCGTGAATTTCCCGTCGACAACCCTGACAGTACTTCCTACCGTCACATTGCGCAACCGAACAGGTAGTCCATTATTAAGTTCATAGTTGTAAGAATATCCATCGTACGTGATACCGGTTATTGCATCACTACCATTTGCATGAAGGACTCTCAATCTTGCGAAGTTCGGCAGTGCAGCTTGCGCATATTGACCCGAGGATTGGGCTGTAGTATTGGCCGGGATTGTGATTGTATAGTTTCTGATTGGACGCGGAACAGGATTCAAGATTTCAGAGGTGCCGTTGACGGTATAGTTGTATTGATGCATGTTAATAATTATGATGCGCTGTAGGGCACCATTGACATATGCAGCGTAAGCCGATTCCATTGCGTTGGAGAGCGGAAGTTCGGCTACGCTTGTGGTGGCTGCGGTAATATTGGAAAGGAAAGCAGCGGCGGCGATGTTGCCGTAGTATGGAGGCTTGGTGCCCTTCGGGACAACATCCGTGTCCTGAGGTTGCCAAGCCGCGTAGCGGAATGAGAGTCCTGTGTGAAAACTGCACGCAGGGGTCAGTATGAGATTCATCAAAAGTGATTGTTAAGAGCTACATACTGGATGCGACGTATGCTCTTGCTTGCGCCGTATAGAGCGAAGTCTAAGTTCCACTAGATAGAAGTCAATATTATGAGATGAAGATCGACTACAGACAGGACGTACTAGAGCAGCACCGTATGCATTTGACAAACCTGGTGCACCTTCGTTGTAAAGAGAATTCGTCTCTCCGAGGATGAAGGGGATGTCAGATGAAGCAAGGAGATTAGACACGTTCAGTTGTCGGGCCACAGACGCTACGGTTGATGTGTGGTTCATAAGGGTTCCTTGGAGTGTTACACCTTTTTGTGTCGCACCACCAATATAACTTTGATTGTTCTGTTAGTATTTCAGATGTAATATTGTGAACGAGACCGTACTTATGTGATGATATCAACTCGATGTCTTTATCCACATCTAATCCATCGTTCCATGTTCTGACAGGATCGAGATGATTCTCAACACCCGCAAAGGAGGGTGCCAAGAAACCATAGGAAGCCAAGTCAGGACAAGCTGCTGCAACGCCTTCCTTGATCTGTCGGCTTCCGTTCAACCATTGGCTTACATATGTTGATTCATTCCAAGTAGGAGGTCGAACTGGTCCTTGGGCAGAGGTGGAGAATAAATCTGGCTCATTTCCATATTCCCACATGAGAAGCTTTCCACCCTCCAAAGCTTTGCATGCCAATGGGATCGTATCTAGCAAAGTTTGCCATCCAGCAGAATTGTTCGCACCTAGTCCCATATTGAATCCATGACTAAATTTGACATCTGGCCAAGTACTGTAAGACTCAAAAAAGGATGGACCAAAATATACCGTTGTTGGATAATCTGTAGCCTTTGCTGGATTGATTGTACCGTTTACAGCGTATG
Source organism: Sclerotinia spermophila (assembly GCA_038090695.1). NCBI lineage: Eukaryota > Fungi > Ascomycota > Leotiomycetes > Helotiales > Sclerotiniaceae > Sclerotinia > Sclerotinia spermophila. The sequence continues at coordinate 17,840 of JBBMOJ010000093.1, forward strand.
GAAGACTTGCGTTATACAGAGCATAATCTTGAGTGTTTCCCCCAACTCGAATATGCGGTTTGGTACCTTGAAAGTTTGCCAGATTGTCAAGCAGATTATTAGAAAAGGTATTGGGGCTCGAGTTGTTTCCTAAACATGTGAGCGTCTGAGCTAATCTATATGTTGCTGAGCCCTTAACTTACCAGCGTAATCCGGAAAGAAACAAAACTCAATAGAATAGCTTATGAAGGCCGGAAGTGGGGTACCGGCACTTGCTGGAGCAGTTCTAGCAACTGTAAAGCTACTTTGAGCATGAATTGCTTGCACCAGACTTAGAAGAATGACTCCAGTGATGCGGGCCATTTTGTAAGTATCTAATGAGGCTTTATCTCCGAAACTTTAATTGGTAAAAGAGAACAGCTGATCTAATAGTAAATTCGATGAAGAAAGGAAAGACAATAAAGCATATGGACGAAGTTTAAGTATACATTTCAAAGTCTGTACTTTGCAGATCTCTGGTTCTTTCCCAGTATCTCATTGCTACGGATAGCAAGTGCATATCCTACGTGGAACTCGCAGTATATCATACCGGGAAAGCGAAGTGATGATGCAAGCTATGTAATCTTACATACATAGTAGGGGTACCAAGGTAGTACTCACAAGGCCAAGTCAATGTTATTCCCTTCTCACCAAAACCACGAAGTCAAGTCAAGTGAATGAATGAATAGATAGATAGATATACTTAGCCCTAGCCCTCCCTTAGATCTTGACAGACACCGATATCTTTTCCATTCATACGTATCTGACAATGTTTTTGTGTGTAAGATTGCAATCCTAATCAAACAATTATAATTATGTAGAAATATATTCTAACCTTTGCATAATAACGTTACCTTTGTCTCTCGCCTCGTTGATTAATAATTGATCTGTAATCTTGCAATCTTTTCCCAATTACTACTAATATATGAGGTTATTGATGTGATATCACCCAAATTAGGCTTAGTAACAACCCCGCGACGAGAGCTTATCAATGTTTCACTCACTCCCACCATCAACCAGTCCGATAAACAAACGCCCTCTGCTGCCGTCCATGATTCCATTGAGCTCTCCGTAACTCCAGTTGCTCAAGTTGATTCAATTCCGGTACATTTTCAATCGGCTCTAAAGATCTTCTTCCTATTCCCCCTTAATCCATATTTGTTCCTCCTACACGTCAATTGTCAGCAACAGTCAACTGTTATTCCATGGTGACGTTAGTGCTAGAGTTTGGAATTGTTACAATAAAAGCCCCCAGCTTCGCACCGCCTCTCTCAACATGAACAACATAATACGATCAACAGCAAGAATAGTACCACGTTCACGATTTCAACCATCTACTTTACCTAGTATCAATTCACGAAAAGCCTCCAACATGTCGCACACCGTTCCAAAACTCAATGATCCAACACTCTTCAAGACCGGAGTTGCGTATGTTAATGGAGAATGGGTCAAGGCAGCTTCCGGAAAGACCTTTGACGTTCATGGTATGTTTTGCGAACCATGATGAGTTAATACCAAGTAAAAGTGCTAATATATTCATTCTGAAGATCCATCAACTGGGCAACTCATCGGAAATGCCCCAGAGTTCGATGTAGCTGATACAAAAAAGGCAATCGATGCCGCGGCCGCTGCATTCCCCTCATTCAGAACTACAACCGGAAGAGAACGAGCCAAGCTATTACGGAAGTGGTACGATTTGATGGTACGCTAGACAAAAAAAAACATATGGAAACACAATGAGGATGATTGTTGATTGATTTCACATAGATTGAAAACAGTGAGGATATTTCTAGGCTCATAACATGGGAAAATGGAAAGCCATTTGCGGATGCAAAAGGAGAGACAACATACGCAGCCAACTTCTTGGAGTGGTTCAGCGAAGAGGCACCCAGAAACTATGGAGATGTTATCCCATCGTCCATTCCTGGAAATAGAGTCATTACTTTGAAGGAGCCCGTTGGTGTCGTTGGACTTATCACTCCGTAGGTTAACCTTGCACCACGATAATTATACAATGCTAATTACATCCAGATGGAATTTCCCAGCTGCTATGATAACTAGAAAAATCGCCCCTGCATTGGCAGCTGGCTGTACAGTTGTTGCAAAGTCTCCTGGCGAAACACCTTTCACCTCTCTTGCTCTCGCCGAACTTGCACACCGGGCCGGAATTCCTAAGGGTGTACTAAACTTTGTCAGCGCTCTCGATAACACACCCGCTGTCGGCGAGCTCATCACTACTTCCCCAATCGTCAAGAAGGTCTCTTTTACCGGATCTACTGGTGTAGGTAAAATTTTGATGAAACAGTCATCTTCAACATTGAAAAAGTTATCTTTTGAACTTGGTGGAAATGCCCCTTTCATTGTATTTGATGATGCAGACCTTGATCTTGCAGTAGCTGGTGCTATTGCATGCAAATTCCGTTCATCGGGACAAACTTGCGTTTGTGCTAACAGAATATTCGTGCAATCTGGAATTTACGACGCTTTCGCCCAGAAATTTGCCGCAAAGGTCAAGGACTTTAAGGTGGGAGGTGGTTTCTCTGATGGTATTACTCATGGGCCGGTTATTCACAGCCGTGCGGTTGACAAAGTAGAAGCTCATGTTCGAGATGCAGAGAAGAAAGGAGGAAAGGTTATTCAAGGTGGACAGAAGATTCCCGAGCTTGGAGCAAACTTTTTCCAGCCCACTGTTATCACTGGCGTCACTACAGATATGGATATCGCAAACGAGGAAACCTTCGGCCCTGTCGCAGGACTATTTAAATTTGATACTGAAGAGGAAGTGGTTCGAATTGCAAATTCTGCCGATGTCGGCTTAGCAGGTTATTTCTTCACCAAAGACCTTGAGAGAGCCACTAGGATCTCAGAAGGGTTAGAGCTTGGAATGGTCGGTGTCAACACTGGATTGATCAGTGATGTAGCATCTCCATTTGGTGGTGTTAAAGAGTCAGGATTTGGACGCGAAGGAAGCAAATATGGAATCGCAGAATATCAAACCATTAAGACGGTCACATATGGAGGCATGGGTAAGCCATTGCAAAGTTAGAGGAGCGAATCCATTGGAATAGGGAAGTAGCAATGATACCATATGTTTTAACGTTGTCATCACATGAGACCATGCCGGGTCCTCAATAAAATAGTGAGCCATTATAATATGGTCTAGGGAATTGATTTTACTAGAACCCGAACACATATTCACTTCCTCTTATCACCGCGAAATGTACACCCGGTCAATTAAATTAACATGCCAAGCGAAAGTGAATATACATCGCACCTAGTTTCGCACACACTGTGAATATAAGACTTTCTTCCAAAGAAAACACAACAAAAATCTTCCACAGCTTGGAACTCAATCCTCATTTTGGGAAATCGCCGCCAACATGAACGGGCTCGGCTATGATATCAATGACATGCTGACTTACAAGACTGCACTATATTTCCAGCAAGATATGTATGATCTTTTGACAGTGGCACACCAGCCAGATTTTGTAGATGAAGATGCTATCATGTTAGAGAAGCAAAAGGTTCTTCCCCGGGACACGAGCGACCCTGATTATTATTTCAGAAGTCTAGAGATGATTCCTGGCTTCCCTTTCTGGGAGTTTCAAGGCGCTTCTTTATTCAAAGACATTTCAGATATCCCTAAAACTTTTCATCACAATGAGACAAAGAGGTATGTTGAGTAGCGGGTTATAGTCGAGTTTCGATTCACTGACTTTTAACAGTTTCCTCAACTCAATTAAACTTGCACCACCGGAGATTCGTACCAATATATTTGCTCAAATACCAACCAAGAGAGTGGCGGAAGACAAAGATCTAGACTCAGATGGATGTATCAAAAAGAGTGCCCATCTTATGCTAGATTACTTTACTCTGGATGCTTCCCTACAATTCGCTCCCGTCAAGTACTCTATTCAAGTCAATGGCAAAGAAACTTTCCACAAGGGTACATATATTGAATGTCGAGATGCGCAGGTACCAATCCCACCACATAACGATCGGTTCGACCGAACTTTCGGAGTCCTCATGGACATTACTTGCAGCGAAGATAAGGAAAAGGAATTGGGCATCGTGTATATTGAGAATGACTATCCGAACTGTTTTGCTCGGTCTTATGTTGATTTCATCAACTTCGCTGCCTCACTCGCACATTTAGAAGGCTTTTATTTCGAGAAGGATTCAAGAAAACGGGATTCGGTAATCTGGAAAAGTGAGATCAGAAAGTCGAGCCTATTGCGGGAATTTCTGGGGTGGTTCTGGAAAAAGTTTGCTCTGAACTTCACTAATGAGCTCGAGGTAAGCACACGTGATTCTCCTACGACAAGTTACGGCGTTCCATGCTAATATATATAAAACCATAGGCCTCATTCGCATGGTCCAAAGTCAATTCTCCAAAATTCCGCTACCTCCAAACCATCTCCCTCGACATCCTCATCTCACCCTACGACATGAAGCCAGCAATTCCCACCAGAGGCCACATAAACGGGCGTCGCCTCAAGCTCTTCCTCCAGCAACTGCACCAATTCCCCAACATCGAGCATCTGACCGTATTCATGCAGATCCACGACGACGATCTCGCCGATGTGATATTCCGGCCCGGCGCCTATAACTGGGTGACCGCGCTTCGAGCCATCACGTTTGCGAAATCGTTCGATGTGCAGTTTCAAGCGTTTAATAATGGTGTATCTGCGGAGGGACCGAAGTATCATAAGTTTTATCGGCAGAGATTGAGAGAGTTGTTGATGCCGGAGATTTTGTGCTATGGAACTACGCTGGATGTACCGGATCATCTGGGGCTTTGCGAGATGTTTGCGATGGATGGAGAGTAGTGAGTGAGGATTTGGAATATTGGGCTTTAGTCAAGGATTCCTCTCGATATTAGGAAGCAGAAGAAAAAGATATTTGGGTGTGATATCAAGACGTATCAGGAATTAGATTATGGTTTTTGGGTCCACACAGTCAGGTTTTCATTTGCAATGAACCGCATTACATGAACTCATGCTTTTACATGCAACTTTGAGTCCGATGAAATGAGGAATAGCTTGGCGCAGTTTCGCATTTTCACAGCAATAGGGTGTTGAAGAAGGCGGATATTCTAAGCTCTTTCTTTGAAAACACAAGTGTAAGTGGGCTTTCGAGTGCTGGGTCTAGCACATATAGTAGAACGTATTAACAGGAACATATACTTCAGATGGCATTCAGCAACCGCCTATTCATACAATATTGCCTGTTTTTAATTCACTGATTGATTGTGTTTAAGCATGAAATTACTATGGAGAAATCCATTTCATCAACTCTCTTTTCTTCTTTGTATTAACAACGACCCTCTAAGACATATTTCTGATTAAGTAATATCCCGAAGCAACGCCCCTTATTCCACATCGACAACCAAGAGAGCTATTTCACACTTCTAGATCTCCAAACAGCCTCCGGAGCCCCAAATCCTCCGGTAGGTCATTTGTGTTCCCCTTAAGCAATAATGTAGGCATCAGGAGACGACGAATACAGTTCTGTACAGCCAGCTGGCGATCATGCAAGAACAGCGGTGTATCTGTTTCCTTACTCTGATAATGATATTCTTTGGGATCGTACGTCTTATAGAGCTCTTCATCCCAATCACTATCGGTCTCCGCGTCATCGTCCCACTCCTTCTCATCGGCATCGCAATAGAGATCAAAGATGACCCGAATGGACTTGGAAATTGTGATGTCCTGAAAGTATTTGATCAAGCGTCTTGACCAGTCCATTCTTAGCGGATCACAGCCGGCTTCGGCGGTGCCTTCGATATGGTGGTTGCGATTTAGATACGTGAGTTTTCGGAGATTCGTACACCATGAGGGGTCTCCACAGCTTGTTATTTTACATATCCTCCCTCGGCAATTAGCTTGGCCACAGTCGTATTCTGCTAGACTCATAAGGAATTTGCGCAAATAAATGTGCTCAAGTCCTGTTTTGAGATTAACCGCCTTGGTGGAAAATCTTAGAGTAAGGTTTTCCAATCGATGGTACCGTAGAAGATTACTGACCGTAAAGTACTAAGAATACTGTTAGCGATTGTCAACCCTATCTGCTAATCATAACCTTTCCAGTAGTCTGGACTGCTGTCCCAAAACTGACAGCTTGTAATTTATGCATCCTGTCAAATGACCAAGTTGCTTGTTATATTGAGTTTACTTTGGAAATTCTTGGGTCAATACCTTTGGATAGCGATACCAATTACACGTATTAATATACAAACCGAACCGGTCCCAAAACCAGGCCAAGAAGCCCTTCAGAAGGCTTTGTTTTCTCCTAGGGGCCCACCAGATACAGCTATCGTAGCCGATTTGAAAACCCTCGTGAAGTGCCAAGGTATAGGTGAAGTGAACCAATTGGCAGTAAGTGTTCTCCGATTGATTTCCACAAGCACTCCTCTCCAAAATTCGTTGCGTGCCTCTATGACCTTTCCAGCCGTCTCTATTGTGGATCTTCCACTTGGCCGTATCTTCTTCTGTAGTGGGTGCATAGCTTGCTTCTCTTTTATTCTCGAAAAGAAGAGCAGTTATCGGCAATGGAAATGACGTTTGTGGAACCCCTCCATCTTCATCGTCGCTTTCAGGTGTACCATGAACTCGTCTGGACAATAAACCTTGTTTGGGGATAAAACTACTTTCTTTGCTAATGTGTTCCGCGGCTGCATCGATCGGTGATTCGTCGATTATGTGTTCATACACCCTTGCAATGAGCTCCGGAAACAAGTCTCTGAGCTTTTTGAGGAAGCTTCTGAATGTCAGCTGGAACTCCACACAGTCAGTCAGTAACGCACCGTTCATTCATGTGCTTATTTTGTTCGAATCTTTTCTTTGGTAATTTATATCCTTGTATATTGAGATGATAGGCCCGGTATGGAAAATGTGGAATTAACTCGTGGCCGAAGAAGTAATAGTCCTCATGGGCTTTATTCAAAGGTGGTTGAGGTGCTCTGCGTTCCTCTGACGCTAACTCAGATTCTAATTCCGATGCTATTTCTGATTCGAATTCAGATGCTAACTCCGATTCGGATTCCGCTAAGAATTCTGACTCAGACATTATTTGCATTATAGCGACTGTCGAAGGATAATTGATGGTGATGAACTGTCTGTGATCTTTGGACAGTCTCTGAGGCAATGCGAGGTCTCTGTCAATAGTCCAGAATGCAGTTATGATTGTTCAGGAGAACAACAAAAAGGACAATATCACAAGTCAGAATTGACAGGATAAGTATTGACGAGCTGTACTCAAGATAATCGTGACAAATAAGCAGATTCGTCACAGCTGTATTGGTCATAAGTATGTAATTCCTACGTCTTTGACCAAAATCCTGAGAAGGAAACAACCACAACAATACGGAATCAGGAAGTCGCAATCATGACGAGCCCACAATTGTCTCCTGCGCCCAATGCAGAAAGAATGGACTTATACCAGGATTTCCATTCCAGAATTCGAAGGTATTCCTCGCCGCACAGATTTCTGGAAAGATATCAGTATCAGATGCCCGATGGAAAAATACACTAGTGCGTGAACCAAAAGCAAATCGCTCTTCGGCTCCCCCACATCAACTTCTCATACGACGTCGCCTCTTAGTAGTCCATTACTATCTGAGGGCGCTGAAAGCCAGACTACAGGAGCATTATATCATCATTTTGTAGCTTTATATTACCCTTAAAATTATAGTCTTCGTAAAAGGACTGAACACATATCAATCATCAGCTACGGGATTCAATTACGGGCTATCAAGCGAGCTCATTGGAGGAGCGAACGGCGGTTTCCTGGAGGGTATATTACTAGTCTAATAATCTTTAATCAGAATTCTGACGCGTCACAAAACGGGAAATATTTCATGTGAAGAAGTGTTGACTTAAATTGATTAGAGTAATTCATGACAGAAAAAGAATCCTCGATTTGATGGGCCGATGTATGCATGAGCAGAAGAAATTCCCTATGATTATCGCTTATCCAAAACCATGAGCGTAATAAAGACCGCCTAATTCCACTTGTGCTCTACCTCCTATTACTTCTTCGGCCTAGACTTTCAGTACCGGAAGTAGAAGTGTTTACCATTATGCCTAATGTCTTCTTTCTGATCTGCTGGTGCTGGTGCCTCTTTCTTCTCTTCTGCTGGTACTCGTTCCTCCTTCTAATTTTCTACTAGTACTCGTTCCCCCCTCTTCTCTTCTGCTGCTACTTGTTCCTCCTTCTTCCCTCCCATTGAGCTCATCCTCATACTGTCTCTTGTACTCTATAATTTCATCATTCTTTTTCTTCATTTTATTCTCCCAATAATCCACACTCGATTGCATATTTGCCAGGGTTTTAGAAGCCGCCGAGATACTTCTACTAGTGCCTGTTTTCATCTCCCAATATAGCGACTCTTTTAGTTCTCGACAATCTTTCTTGCGTGCATATATGTTCTCTTTTATTGAAGGCCTATCCTCATAGGCAGATATGATACGAAGAGACCAGACGTTCGCGTGAAATTTCAAGTATCTATGCGATTGGAAGGTATTGATGAAGTCATTTGCTTTAGACAACGCCTAGAATGTATGTGTACTTAGTAAAATACAGCTATCATGGGAACAGTACAAGTACGCTCTTACAGATCTTTCAAGTGCTCCTTTTCTGTATTCCTTGTGGATCATCATGGCTTCAGCAACCGCTTTAAGATGGTCGACTTCATACGCGCCGGAAATTATCCCCAAGATTCGCGCTGTCGCACCGCCTAAATTGAAAAATAAAACATCAATGACTGTCATATCTTTCTGGATGGAAAATGCCGCGTGATCTCCTTCTACGTAGAAAGCGATAGTGTCATGTTTCAAAAGATACCAATAAACAGTCTTTGTCGATCCATGTTTTCCTCTTCCCATGCTGAATAGATGATGTGATGATGGTTTGGCAATGATAAGGATGAGCTTATTATTATGGGGAGCGCTTCGAAATGATGAATATATGGAATGTTGCGACTATTTGTTGAGCACTGATTATACTAGAATTCTTGTGAGCTTCATATGCTGAGTACGAAGTAACTTGAAGGCAGCAAAATAGCATTGTAGTTACCTATAGCTAGGGGAAATCACCAACATTGACTGCCTGAAGGATCCTGAACACTCCATCCTCCAGTGCCAACCCAACAGCAGGCCGTGTTTGAGAAAAGGGCTCGAGGAAGATTATATGCCACTATATGCTATTATAGACAAAAAGCCTCCTGGGATCTCAGGAGTTGGTATTGTATAGTAACCGCCCTCGCAGAAGATCCTCATGAGACTTCAAATTGACCGATTCGAGTGCATTTAAGCAATAACAATGCTACCAAGCCATTACCTCACCTTACATTACCTTACATCAGGATCATGGGCAAGTTGAACTGGTTCAATTATATTTGTGTGTGATGTAAAAATACACCAACATAACCATCTCCAAAGTTGCTGCAATTCTCAGGCTCTGAGGTAGGGAAATAAGGTTATACTTTACAAAATGAAATAGGCACAATATATAAACAAACAAGGGATAATTAAAGATGAGGGCGATAATGTAAATAGCGTATAAATATCATTATCGCCATCAATTCGAATGGGATTTGAAGTTATATAGAGATAAATAGAAAAAGGAGATCTAAATAGAAAAAAAAAGTCTAAATAGGGAGAGATTTAAATAGGGAGAGGAGATTTAAATAGAAAGAAGAAATCTAAATAGGAAAAGATTTAAATAAAAAAAGATTTAAATAGAGAGAGAAGATCTAAATAGAAAAAGGAGATCTAAATAGGAAAAAGAGATCTAAATGGAAAGAGGAGAAGAGGAAATAAATAGGAAAAGGGGAAATAAATGGAAAAAGGAGAAAGAGGAGGAGGAAGGGGAAAAGAAAGAGAAGGGAGAAGAAGAGGAGAAGAGGGAAAAGAAGAAGGAAGGGGAATAATTGGGAAGAGGGAGAATGAATAGGAAAAGGAAGGGGAAGAGGAGAAAGGGGAGAAGGAGGGGGAATGAATAGGAAAAGGAGGAGGGGGAAAAGAAAAAGGGGGAATAAATGGAAAGAGGAGAAGGGGGAAAAGGAAAAGAGAGAATGAATAAGAAAAGAAGGAGGGGGAATGAATAGGAAAAGAGGGATAAATGGAAAGAAGGAGTTGTATTTTATTATTAATATAAATAAATATTGAGGGTATTATTATTATCAATATTATAAAATAGAAAGTTAATTATTAATTTAAAGATTGAAAGGAGATAAATAGAAAGAGAGGGTTATATATTATTGTTATTAATTCGAATAAATATTAGGGGTATTATTGTTGTTAATATTATAGAATAGAAAGATAATTCTTAATTTGAAAATTGAAAGGGGATAAATATGAAGAACCCAATACACTTCAGAGATCAACCTTAGAATTAAAAGCTACAGATCTAAAGAGAGTATGTATATAACTATTATATATAATCAGCTCGAGCTTAATACCGTACTAGCCCAATCGAATAATGATTGATATACATCGTATAATATTACCCCCCCCTTTTATAAAGTTCGCTTCAAATTCGTTTTATAAAAAAAAATATAAATTGAAAATAATTATTGATTATTAAGAAATTTCTAATGTGCATTATTCATCCTTACCAATTCCCAAGCCTCTACTACCGATTCTGCTTCCTCCAATTGTTCTTTAAAATATCAACCATTAATTATCTCATCTAAGTTTCTATTCTTTTCTAAATCATAAGTTTCCTTTGATCCAGGAAAAATAGAATCTTATTGCTTTCGAATTCCTTGATGCAGGTTAAGATGGTAGGTATATATTCAATAAAAGGTATTTTCATATTGTATACATTTATTTTCTTTTTGAAGATATATCTTTTTGGTAAAAATAAATTCGGGTGCATATAGACATAAATATATAGGGGTAGAGCCTTCCTTGATAAATAGATTATTAAAGATATTAAAAGAGCTAATAACATTGAGATTGCTAATATCCATTGGGTTAGGATTCCGAGAGTAGAATGGATTCTGTAATATTTGTAAAACACCAGAGTAGAATAGATTATTAAATCTATTTATTATATATATAACTAACTATTATATTATCTGGACAAAGTTGGGATACAAGTAGGGAAGAATAAGTTATTGAGCAAAACGATTTCTAAATGTAATATTGAGTTCATTATGGAAAATCGAGATTTTATTCAAATTAGACTAGGTCTGTTTGTGCGTTTTATAAAGAGTATATTTAAACTTTGTAATATAGGTATGTAGAGAATTAGTTCCTTGTTTAAGGGTGTATAGTTTGTTTTCGGCTTTTTGAACTTTATTTGGGTTGTTGTAGATATATATAAATTGATTCAAGATTATAGTGTGGTTGAGAGAAATGTTTTGATTGAAAAAAGAAAATTGAGATAAAACTATAGCTTGTATCTAGGATTCAAGATTTAGGTATATGTAGTAGAATTGAGTTGTAGAGTTATCGATCGTTGTACCGTCTATTTATAATTTTGCTTTAATCAAAGATAACCATATATTGAACTTTTGGAAGTTACTATTGAACTTTTCTAGATCAGGGAGAAAGGGTTTTGGTTGTATAAGAATCAGAACTTGAAAGCAATATTCAAAGATCAGGGAGTGTAGAAAAACGATTTCATCTTGCTAATAAATCACTTCGCCGTGAAGCTTTTTAATTGTAAAATTTATTGAATCTAAATCTATGGTTTAGAATATAAAGAATAAGAAATTAAAGATAATATTAAAGAATCTAATCAAAGGTTTATAAGTATATAAGAAAGTAGATAATAAGCTGAGTTAGGAGTATACGGAGTATATAATATATGTGAATATATGTGTATATTATTCTATTTTTTATTTAAAGAAGCTTTTAATAATGTGAAGAACCCAATGCACTTTAGAGATCAACCTTAGAATTAAAAGCTATAGATCTAAAGAGAATGTATATACAACTATTATATATAATCGGCTCGAGTTTAGTACTGTACTAGCCCGATCGAACGATGATCGATATACGTCGCATAACAATAAATAGGAAAAAGGGGTTATATATTGTTATTGATTTGAATGAATATTGAGGGTATTATTATTGTTGATATTATAGAATAGAAAGTTAGTTATTAATTTGAAGATTGAAAAGAAATAAATAGAAAGAAAGAATTATATATTATTATTATTATTCGAATGAATATTGAGGGTATTATTGTTATTATCGAATCCTATTAAAAGTTAGCTATAGATTTAAAGAAAAAGAAGAAAAGAAAAAAAGAAAGAATAGAATTTGAAAAAAGAGAAATGAAAAGTGAGTAGATATTAGTATTATTAAAATAGATATTAATAATACTAATATAAAAATGGATTAGATATAAAGAAATTTTATATTTTATATGGGTTTTAGTATATATATATATTATATAAATTATAAACACTGATATCATTATCATTATCACTTTCTAAATATATCTCATTATTACTCTCTATATTGAATATAATAAATATAAAGAATATATAAGTAAAAAAGCTGTAAATGAAAAAGGGAAGGAGAAAGGGGTAACCATTTTCCTATAGAATATATAATATGATTTTAATAGAATTCGATTTTAGAATAAGAGGATAGGGGGGGTATAAGGGGGGGGGAAACGATTATAGATTTAGATATAGATATAGATATTGTTGGAAATCATATTATATATGATATACTAAGCAGTATGCTAGTAACAAATAATCCTTTTTCTGACAGATATAGATATAGATATAGACTTATAAACTATACTCTTAATCTTTGGTTTTCTTTTATATAAAGACTCAAATAAGGCAATTTATAACAAAAAGGGTATGGTATAGGAGAGGTTTAGATGGGAGACCTTTAGACCTAGAATATATAGAGTTATTTTCACAATTTTTCGAGAACTGCTTATAATCGCGGTCATTTCCATATCAAGTTGTAAAAATCTAATTTGCCTGCAACTAAAATTCAAGCGGTCCGCGCAGCGGGCCTAAGGCTAACCACGGGTTTTGGAGGTAGCTCTGCTTGTGCTTTTGCCTTTGCCACCATTCCTCGCTGCTTCACTCACTGAGGCCCCTCCAGTCAGACGCCTGTCCAGTTTTCTTCCCGAATTTTTTGATCCCTCTACTGGCTTTTTTGGTCCTTCCGTCGGCTGTTTTGGCCCCTCCACCTGCTTGCGTCTCTCCGCTCCTGTCATTTGCATCCCACTCGCAGTCCTTTGTATCTTAGGGCCTTGGATCGGTTGCGTTTTATGGAGCTTGACAAGATCAAGCAATCTCTTATATGTGACGCTGTTTTCCATCTTCTTCTTTAGCGTTTCGATGTCTCCATTTCTTTGCTCGATCGCCTTAATCTCCTTTCGAACATCGTCAGAGTCATTGGGAGCCACAAGACTGTAGTTCTTCGTTTTCAGTGCTTGGTTAAGTAATTTTATCCTCTCCGCATTGGTCTTGAGCTCATCTGGGAACCCTGCAAGTTCAGAGAAGTAGCGAAAGCCTCTTTTTTCACTTGTGACAAGAAGGTCAAGAATCTCTAATGCTCGATTGTCAGGGCCTCCCGTTATTACTTTCTTACGCATGGCTTCGTGAATAAAGTATTGCATGAAAACGATACCCTATAGTTTTGGCCTGTTATCAGTATGTTTTTATGATGAAAGTTCCTGGGATCTTGGGCTGTACATACCTGTCGCATGTTGTGCGTAGGATTGTGTTCTTTCCTGGCCATTTCATCTTTCCATTCTTTCTCTGCCAATTCCTTAAACGCTGACCAAGATGTAGTCATACCGAAATATCCCTGGTGATAACGCTGTCTGGACGAAATTTCACCTAAATTGTGGGATGTTACACCTTGGGAACCAAAACTAAAGTTTATGTTCTCTGTGTCACTACTCAGGATAAATGCAGTGTTCTTGTACTCGTGTGCTGGGAAAAAATCCTCCCATACCCAGTTAATGCGGACTTTAGCATCTTTGAATGGGGCGGCGTGGCTCATAGCTTTTATTTTCTTAGAAACAGGATTAAACTGTTTTGCTGGAATCGAGTAGGATATGAACTGGAAGATTGCTTGCAGTCTTCTCTTGTTCTATAACTAACTGATAGTAAATGGTTGTTTTTGGTAATTAAAAAGAAGGGAAAGGAAACAAGTGGCAGACTTTATATAGCTAGCACAATAGGTAAATAGGGGGCCAACAAGTTTTGGGCAACCAGAAGATTGGTGCCTATTTCTAAGAATTTTGAGTAGAGGCAACAGACCTGCATCTCCAACCATTTCACTCACGTCTTATGAAGTTTGCCGCATAAATTAACTCATCGGAAATAATGACATGCCCCAAACCTTCATAGACTTTCCACTCAACGCTATATCCCACACTCTCCAGTACTCTCTTCATATCCTCACCCCACTCCAATCTTACTTTCGTGTCGATTGTGCCATGGGCTAAAAAATTTCTCATGTCGTCTTTTGGAGGTACTACCATATCATCTCGAGGTCGTAAAGCTGGGAGACGTAACTCGCCTCTCAACCACCCCTGAATAAGAATCTTCCTTTCTCTCCAATCCTTTCCAGTAGCGGCAACCTCAGCAATTTGTTTCGCAAACGGTAACCATCCACTGAACCCCACAAACCCTCCAAGCTTGTGCGATAGCTCCAATCGATCCAATTCTCCACTCAGTAACAAAATCACACTCATAGCACATCCCTGGCTAAGTCCTCCTAGAAAGAATTTGAAATCTTCATCGTGGGATTCATTGTCCACTACATCCTTAATGAGGTTGCCCAAATACTCCACGCTTTCTCTTAGTCCCTCCTTCTGTTGTTCTTCTCCTATCGTGCGATCTGTGAAATTGGCGATATCAAACCAAGCATTGGTCAAATTCCCACCAAATACAGTAGTCTTCCGTAGCTTGCCCGATGGAAAAGCGAGTTGAGTGTAAGGGAGTAGTACATCAAAGTGCACCAGTGCCATCAGCTCTTGGGCAAACGGATCTCCCCAGGATGAGGTTCCATGAAGTAGCACAAGGGTGTTTTTATTTGAATTCGGAGATTCTACAATGAATGGTGGAGGATGAACTTCCGTTGGTACAGTGGGAGGTGATGGCATCATGTGTGCGTCAGCCATTGAACTGAGTGCTTGGTGTTCGAAGTATAATGGGTAGTACAGCGAGGAACTTAATAATCTCACCAAGAATATAAGTAGGAATCCTTTCATTATCATACCCATAATGGATGATTGGGAATAATAATGTGGTTGTGATTTAGGGGAATTTGAGGTGGGGTCTTTCGCACACCAACGCACCTTCTTCGATTGGCTACGCCAGTCCACGTGCATGTATACCACTGGTTGTGTGATTCTCACAAGCGTGCTACTCCCCATAGTTGTGGTCTACCAAAATCGTTATTTAAACTGCTTGAATACACGAAAAATCAATAGGAAATCATTTCGAGATCAAGACGACTGTCAATTGTTGATTCGGCACCTTACAACCTACCATTTCAATTTGAATAATTCCAAATGATTGATTGATAGTGGCGTTGATTCATGTCTGGTGTATTTTGAAAAGCGGGCCACGACTGAACGAATTCGCATGACAATGTTCACGGAAGGAAGCTATCATTTGTTACATAGTCATGAATTATCTTTGCTATTCATCTCAAGCTAGACGGCGCAGCTCCGAAGTATTGTCTCGCGTGAGCAATGGCCAGAAAGTCTCGTTGCAATAAATATCAATTGAGATAGAGTGTTTGAGCTCTATGCTGCAGAGTTGATGTATATCTTTACCTCCACTTCATTACTCCATCCACCTGAAAGCCCAAGTTCCTCCCATGCCGTCAATGTGTCAATTTCAAGAACATGTGGATCAGTCTTGCTAATATTGACTGTATGAGATGGTATAACCTTTCCAAGGATGGTGACCAATAGAGTTTCTTCGTATGATACATCAGGAAGAGTCGAGATATAGATCCCTGGAGATCAAATTAGTATCTAAAATATGTTAAACGAATGGCTGTAACTTACCAAGAGTTCCTAGAGCTTTGATGTTAGTGTCAATCAAAATTTTGCCATTCTCTGATTTAGTCATTTTGCTGCCGACAATCGCTGCAGCTCCGGCCATTTTGCCAAGGAGACCTAGGTTAGCTATCCACGTAGTATTTTCGTTTTTTTGATCGACAAATCCGCGCAAAGGATAGGCTGATAAGATATCGTATCCTCTCACAGCCAGAGAAACGTATATTAGAGCCTGAGGATCCACAACTTGGATAGGTTGAGAGATAGCTCCACTGGAATGGGCACGGATGATATAAAACTGTGCCTCTTCAACACCAGGGAACTTTGACAATGGCACTAATTCACTTAGTGGTCTCTGAGATACATTGAAGAAGCCAATTATACCAGTCCCTGTATATGCAACACCATGGTATGTTCCGATTGAAAGTATGTGATCATCGTCGTATCCATTATACGGGTCTAGACTCTTACCAACGACACTGGGTCTAAAAATGATAGTCTTGCCTCGGGGAGTAGGGCCCGTCATTTGGTTGATAAGATCAAGATCGTGTTGACCAGGAACATCTGTAATGTATATTGGACCACCGCTAACACATCTAGCAGCTGCATGAAATCCAGAATAGTCATGAACCGTTTGAAACATATCCCAATCTGGGATGAGGTTGAGATGCTGGGTGAACAAAGCATTGTGGGCATTGGTGAAAACATGCCATGGGTGACTGGTTGGAATATCGGGGAAAAAGTCATCAGAGTTCCTTACGAGAATTGGAGGCCTGTTCTGGGGTAGCTGAGAATGAAAGAGAATTTGCGGAATTTGCGACATGCAAGATATTGCTTTTACACTGAAATGTCGAAGAGTTGAAAGGGTCCAAGCATCTTGATATGCGGATATAAGATCACTGCGATCTTCGGCAGACTCGAAGAGATCAAGCATAAATTGAGCACTACATCATGTTAGCAAAGAAATGATAAGGCCCAGCTCACTTACTCGGTTTTAACAGCATCAACTCCACAAGATGAAAGAAAGGAATAAAAGTCGTCATAGAACCGGCGAACATCTTCTTTGCCTACAACTGTCATTTTCCCACCCAAAGGTAGGTTTCGTCTCTCGGAATCGCGGCGAATGACTTCAACTGTCTTGTAAGTCTCGGCGATCTTACCATCCGCGGCAAGACCACCCCAATAACCCAAGATCGCGTGCCATACAGCTACATGCTGAATGCTAGGCTGTTTCTGGCGGATGAGAGATATAGTGTGCTTCAAGCCATTTGGAAATGCCTTTCTTTCTGCCTCAAACTCGATCCAACCGTGTTGAAATTGACCATGTCCTTTGTAGTCAATGGCCTGCCAGTTATCGTCAATGATGAAGTTTGTGACGTTAATTTTGTTCTCTGCTAGAATATCGACTGCTTTGAGTATCTTATCTTCAGTTAATCGTTGCCCAAGTGCATTCCATGTGCCTGAATAGGTGGTTAGTGGATTCTGTATACTAAATCGGTAGGGTTATTGCGTATACAATAAGTCAAGCCATCACACCAGTTCTCAATCCAGAACTTTGTTTTCTCGCCCTCTTCTTCGAGAGCTTCAATCTCCTTTTGCGTTTCTCCAGACTCACTCTCGAACGCCGCAACAATCTCTCTAGCATGGTACATTACTGCCGCGTTGGCGGACTCATAGTCGTCTCCAAGTCCAACGAGGACATGAGCAACAGATGTCTTGGGATTGTCATTTCGAACCTGTCTAAGTCAGACTCACAATCATCAAGTCATGAAGGACTATCACATACTTCCAACAAAACCTTGCCATCATTGTCACTTTTGAATAAAGTCATGACGTCATCTATTCCACTGATAGCTAGTAGAACAATGTGCTTGCCACCCGAGCTTAAAAATGAACAAGTTACGGCCTCTTTATCAAGCTCAAAACGAGACTTTCCTTGTCGGGGGGCCAGCCAGGGTGTCCAGATACGAATAAGCGCAAACCATCTAGCTACGTTAGAAGAAATCCAGACGCCACTTGACAACAATGATTTGGACCAACCTTGCTAATTTGTCTTGACCCCAAGGAAGTCCAAATTTAACATCCTTGATAGTAGACTCTTTCCCAGCGGATCCCTCAACTGGAACTTGTACTGACCATAGAGTAGTACCTGGGGATTGGCTTCGGTGGTTTTTGACCTCTAGTGATGCATTCAAATCCTGAACATAATCGGATAAGTTACTTGAAATATTTTCCTGGGAAGTGATTGTTTTCAGGACAATCATCCCATCTGGCGTTCCCTGGTGGTCTTTCACGAGTTTCCAAGATTGGTTTGAGTTGCTTCGGAATTTGACAGTGAAAGTAGTTGGGAGATGAGAGGGTAAAGAGGTTTTGAAGTATAATCGATGAAGACCTAAAGGTGCCACGGTCTGAAGAGCTTTTGGCTGAGAGTTCGTCTCTTTTATGGAATCCATAGGAACTTCCTTCCATTGATCTTCATTACTGCTATACAGAAGTGTAACCTCCCATGCCTCTGTGGCACGACTTTCTTTAACCTCTAGCAAAGCTGTGATAACTTTGGCGTGATCGAGAACGGTCGTCAGTTGACCCAAAGGAGGATAGGTTGAAATGTATGCCTTCATACTCGGATGGTCTGAAGTGGGAGGACCTTTTTGTTTTGGAATGTACTTCGCTTGAAAGACTTCATTGCCATCTGCCCCACTGATGTATGTCTGAGCTTCAGCCATTTTTGATTTGGGAGGTAGAATCGATTTGATTTATTGTGTAGTAAAGTTGAGGTG
Source organism: Sclerotinia spermophila (assembly GCA_038090695.1). Lineage (NCBI taxonomy): Eukaryota > Fungi > Ascomycota > Leotiomycetes > Helotiales > Sclerotiniaceae > Sclerotinia > Sclerotinia spermophila. The sequence goes on from JBBMOJ010000093.1 coordinate 36,643, forward strand.
AAGGAAGTAGTATATGAAAGTTGTTATAGAAAAGGCAAGGGCGTTGGAAAGATGGCGGAAAACTAGGAAAGTCTGTTAAATAGATGGAGAAGGAGTGAACTGTATAAAGTGTGAAGTGTGAAGTGTGAAGGTGTCAAGGATAAATTTCATTTGTGGTAAAGAGTTTCCTCCCAAACTTGTGACTAAGGTTATCTGTGTGAATCTGTTTTCGTCTCTTGTGTACAATGTGGATGGATGGATGAATAGTCTCAATCTGATTTATTCAAACTTGCAGTAACTTATACGAATCTACTAGTTACTGAAGGATCATGGAGGTTGTTCTTCCGCGCCTCTGAATGTGAAGAGCACGTGGAGATAAACATAGGCACTAATGGAGAACCCTTGACTAGCGGCGGCGGGGGAAGGATATCTTAGCATTGATACACGGATCAAAGTATGCCCGGCTGCCGTGAAATTATTTTGGCCGATGTAAATGGATATCGAAGTAGGATATTTCTCATACAATCTTCTCGGTCGTAAGAACTTTTCTTTTTCTTGGAGTTTCTAAATGCATTCGTGAGGTCCTCCTATCTTTCAGCCACAAAACATGGCAACGACTTCTCTCCTTCAATATTCGGCTCGACCTGACCTCTATGTTTGCGCAAGATGCGCTTTCAAAGCTTCCCGAAATTCGAATAAAGCGTCGAGAAGATGGATTGGAACGAAATACTTAGCAAAAGTGGCAGATGCGCAAGTGGCGTGGGCCAAAAAGGCTGCCGAGATTAAGACGGGGAAAAAGAAGAGCATGCTCTCAATTCTGGAGGAGCGAGGATACGTACATCAAATAACTGGGTAAGGACATAACTTGTCATTGTGTGCGCGGTATGGTATGTTAACTATTGTTTCAGTTCAAGAGACAAAGTCGATCGTGCGATGACGGAAAATCGGCTTGGTGCGTATGTGGGTGTAGATCCTACGGCGCCTTCACTTCACGTTGGCCACTTACTACCTCTTATGTCGCTGTTCTGGATGTATGTACATGGTTACCACACCGTATCGTTAGTTGGAGGAGCTACTGCCAAAATTGGCGATCCGACTGACCGTTTGACGACACGAGAGAAAATGAAGAGTACAACGAGGAATGAGAATATATTGAAGATGCATTATCAATTGAAAGGCATATGGTTGAACGTCGAGGCATATGGGAGAAAATATGGATATCACTGGGAATGGGCTTGGAAAAGAGGGTTGGTGAATAATCACCACTGGATGAATAAACTGACAGTGATGGAGCTTCTCCAAATTCTTGGGCCGGGCATGAGAATAGGCTCAATGATTGCCAAGGATACGTAAGTATATTCCCTTTATGCATCTGCCAAAACCTGGCTAATATAGACAGTGTCAGGAATAAGATGAACAATGGGGATGGCATGTCCTATGCCGAGTTTTCATATCCTTTGTTGCAATCGTGGGATTGGTGGCATATGTACAACACAAAAGGCATAACAATGCAGATTGGTGGTTCTGATCAGTACGGCAACATCACTGCTGGTGTTGATGCTGTTAAATACATTCTAGCGAATCATCCTGATCCCACAGTCAAGGAACAACACCGCAAAGCTATACCACCTCTAGGATTTACAGTTCCTCTCTTAACCACGTCTTCAGGAGCCAAGTTTGGAAAAAGCGCTGGAAATGCTCTTTGGTTGGACAAGGATATGATGAGCTCATTCGATTTGTATGGGTACTTTCTTCGTACATCAGATCAAGATGTAGAAAGATACCTCAAACTGTTCACGTTCATGCCCCTCGAGCAGATCACTATAATAATGGAGGAACACAAGAAGGAACCTCACAATCGAAAAGCTCAACACGCATTAGCGCGAGATTTTCTAGAGCTGATTCACGGAATTCCATCAGCTCAAGCTGCCGAGGTTCAACATCGACTTCTTTTCAGCAGATCCAGTAGCCAGGATAACGTGGAGGATTTGCAGCGTGATCTAGAGAGCGCTGAGGGCAAACTAACATTTACAGAAACGGTGTCAGGTAACATCAACGCATCTAATAGACCAAAAGCAGACCTCAAACTACCACGTTCATTTGTTATGACTCGAAGTATTGCGAGAATCGTCGTTGCCGCCGGCCTGTGTGCCTCAGCTTCCGAGGCTAATCGTTTGTGCGGTGCTTCCGGACTTTATATCGGTGGATCCAGACCTCTGGGATATAAGGGCAAGGATGACGCCTTAGTTTTTACCCCGATTAAAACATGGAAAAATTCTGATACTCATCACTACATCATTGACGACTCGATGCTTGTTCTTCGACGTGGTAAATCCAACATTCGAATCATCAAAATCGTACCGGACGAAGAATACATCGCAGAAGGGTTGTCATTCCCTGGCAATGAAGACTGGATCAAACAGAAGATGCCCAAGAAACTAGACGAGGAAGGCCAGATCATAGAGGAAGAGAAAAATCCCAATATTCTCAGCACCGGGGTAGACGTATCAGATAGAGATGAGATTAGACGATTGAGAAGAGAGAGGTCGCATGAAAAATCACAGAAAAGATGGCAAGATAGGGAGCCAAGACGTCTTGAGAGAATGCAATTGCTTCAAGCGGATCTGAGAGAGACAAATCAACTCTCTTCGGATAAAATCAATCTGGATAAGTTGGTCAAGAGGGTAAAGTCGGATGTATCTACAAATGAAGATTGTTTGGTGGGGAAGGTTGATTTTGATGGACAGGCCAAATGGGAAGATTCAAATGGGGAAGATGAATCGAAAAAGTGGTGAAATTGTATGATTATATGTCAAAAACATCAGTCCACTCGATGAACAGTTTATCTGTGTCTTCTGATCATTTTCACATTCGTGAGTGTGCAAGTTGGAAATCTGGAGATAACTTCTATGCGTTAGAATTTGACCATGCTTGCTATATTTCCAATTTTAAAGTAACGAATTTGGCGTGTTCTCGTGGGAAGAATTGTGAGCAACAGGGAAGGGTTTGATATTGCTTGAATATGATGCTCTAGAAGATATACACACGCCCGCGGCATCCGGAACCTAATTCAAGTCCGTACACATAGTTTTGAAAAGTGGAATAATCTATCTTATATATCGTCTATTGTTATTTTCATTAATCCACCAAATCTGGTGCGGAGAAAGTGATAATTCCCTTGCGTAGAGTATCTACTTCGCCATCCACCATCCCAAGTCTTTCCACCTACATAGCTTTAATTAGGCAATCCATTCCCATTAACAACAGCAACTTCGCCTACTCCCTCCGCTTTCCCATTCGTAATAGCCCCCTTGAGAGTTCCCCATTTTCCCGCTTTCCCATCCCGGACCTCCTCGGTCGTATCCACCAGAATCTCAAAAGCTTTCCGGATATAACTTTCTTCTGCTTTCGGATTCGCACTCACGACCCGGATAACATATGCGCCCGCCACCACACCCGCGGTTAGATAGATCTCGCCTCTTTTATTAATCAATTCATATATTTCTTTGGTGATGGTATCCTGTGCATTCGCATCCGTTGGTTTGGGAACAATATTCAGAACATTGAGGGCGAAATTAGGGCCAGCAATGATATTGAATAAATCTTCTCTTGTCTTGAGCAGACTGCCAAATAATTCTCCAAGCTTCACGTGGTTTCGGATATATTCTTGCAATCCCTTGACTCCGTAGGTTCTGAGAACAAACCAAATCTTCAAGCTTCTGAATCGCCTTCCGAGAGGAATTTGCCAGTCGCGATAGTCGGTTACCAGTCCGCTCTCCGAAAACTCGTTCCGGAGGTAACTTGGTGTTATGGACAGTGCGTCGATCAAATCTTTGCGTTTCTTGACATATAGACAAGATGCGTCGAAGTTTGTGAGTAGCCATTTGTGCATGTTCATATCGAATGAATGGAAATGTTGGAAAGACGATGTTAAATGGTGGTATTCAGGGCAAACCAATGCTGCACCTGCATAAGCAGCATCAACGTGAACCCAGATCTCGCCAGTGGCATCTGGAGGAGCATATTTCGAAAGTACAGTTGCGATAGATGCGAAGTCATCAACTGCGCATGTAGATGTTGTTCCCAAAGTCGAAGTGAGATAGAAGGGTTCCAATCCTTGAGATTTGCATTCTTTCAATACTTTCTCCAAATCATCACCCGTCATGGCAAAGTCATTGGAAGCAAGTACTGGAACAGATCGAAACCTAACACCAACTATCTGCGCCGCTTTCTGCGTGGAGCTGTGTGCCATTTTGCTTCCTAGTACAACTAGCCTACTTCTCTTGTATGCAATTGCATCCTCGAGTTCAACGCCAGATAGACCTGCAGTGGTTTCACGAAGATATTTGTCGCGGGCAGCAACCATTACAGTAACGATAGCTTCCGAAGCTGATCCTTGAATAACACCACCGCCATTAGTCGAAGACAAATAACAATCTGGAAGATTGAGAAGCTTGGCCAGCCAGTCCATTACCACCGTCTCCAGCTCTGTAACCGCAGGAGAACAGATCCAGTTGAAAGCAGGAGCAGTGAAAGCTGCTGAGTATAACTCGCCGAGCATTCCAGGGTAGGTAGAAGACGCAGGAAAGAACGCCATGAAATTAGGTGATTGCCTAGCTATATCAGTACCTATCTTGACCCTCAAAGATAGAAGCCGGACTCACCAATGTGTCAAACCAGGCATAATCTTAGATTCGATATCTTTCTGGATATCTGCCCATGATTCACCTTCTTGCGGTGGACCATCTGGAAGAATCTTTTTGAGGTACCCAGGCTCAACATTTGAAACCACTCTCCGTTCATGAATATTTTCATAGTATTGTATGACTATGTTGGTCATTATACAGTAATTTAGCTCGAGGGGCAATGACTTACTCTCGTCAATGGCCGACGTCGCCGCTTCTTTGAATTGCTTCGAGTCCATTTTTTTTTTGACAGGAAATATCTAACCTATGTGAGTACAGCGACAAGAATGGAAAGATATCAACATTTATATGAAATTAGGAATGTCGGGAATTTTGCCACAAGGCAGGAGCTTTCTCTAGCAAAAGATAATGCTATCGTAGCGATTGCTCCAAAGGGCGTAGGAATCGCTAACCCCTGTAGTGGTAAAGTTAATACCTGTAACGAAAGAAAATTCAATATAAATTACTATTGTGACGAATATCACGTGCTTACATGATATCTCATCACACTTATCTTAGTTTAAGACTAGCTTAAACTAAGCGATATTCTATCATATAAGAGATAAAGAGATCCCTTAAGAATCTCTTTCCTCTTTAACTTTCTTAATCTAGTTATTTGACCTCTATCGATACACTCTAATATGTGATCGTGACAACTATATATATTTTTTAGATATATATAATAATATTAATATATTATTATATTATATATAAATAATCTAATTTGTTATTAACGAATATATTATAACTAAAATGTGATTATTTACTATTGAATTTTAATAGAAAAAATGAGAATAAAAGAACTCTAAAAAAACTTAGAATTTTCAGAATTTTCGAATTAAAGCTTCAAATAAGGGTTTATATTAATAGGAGTTAAAAGTAGATGAAGAAAGTATATATAAAATAATTAGAACAAACCTAAAGCTCTCTTCTTTTGTTACGACGCTAACTATATATTCTATAATTGCCTTTGTGTCTTAGGTACAAACCATTAGCATATCCTACTTCCTATAAATAGGACTTCTTTTTTTTATAGCTTTCTACCTTTATAGTATAATATAAATCTTTACCTATACCCTAACAATTTATACCATTAATAAGAAAGCTATTGTAGTTTCATTTTAATTAATTCCACCAAAGTTGTATATCGATTGTATTAATTATACCTACCACCAACCGACCGCATACCTTTACCACTACTATTTAGGAACTCTGTTTAGTTGTTTCGATTCCAAAAGTGTTTCAAATATAGTTGCATTTACACCAATACTCATACCTGATCTAGTATTTAGTTTAATCCCGCATTACCCTTTCTTAAACTATATCGTCAACTCTATTGAAATCGATATTACTAATTTCATTAACTTATTTAATAATCCAACCACTATTCACTTCGCTATTATACGAATTATATTTTCATTAATCGAATTAATCACTAACTTTTTATAATTCCAAATTGCTTAATTTAAAGATATAAATAATATACTAAAGATTATTATTCACAATATTTCTCAAATCCTATTTTACTAAAAGTATTTCACTATTTTTAAGAAATTCAATAGTAATAAATAGGATATTACAAAACACTAAAATCAATATACTACTTTCCATAATATAATCAATCGTTACTTGATTACAGACTACAAAAATGAAATAGAATTCCAAAAGATTATATTCCTTATTAATTTATTTTCTGGTTTTGTATATATAAATAATTAAATCTATTTCGATGTAATTACTAACAATCCATATAATATTAACCTTTAACCGATTGAATAGTATATTTATATTATATTGAATATCTAATGGGAATTAAATAAGCAATACTAGATTCTTAATCTTTTCTATAAGGTTTCTATAGATTATAATAAATATAAGATAAAGAAGATTCTATTTAGCAACTTTATTACTGAATTTAAATAGCTTGTTATAAAGTATAAGAAAACTATTGAATAATAAGTTTCTGATTTTAAATTTAAAATCTCCTAAGAACTAATTAATACCTCTATTAATTATTCTAATAAACCTTCCGCTATTAATATTAATATATAGATTATCTAATAATAAGGAATCTATAATAACTTAAAAGAAAAAGTCTATTTAGATAATCAATATAAAAATCAAGGTATCAATTTCAACCATAATTAATCGAAGCCCTATAACAAGAAACTGACTACCCCCACTACAATCCCTATACCAAACACTTCCAGCAATCCAATACAATTAAATACCATTCATCAAAATCAGTGTTTCTTGATTCATTATACTCAGAATTAATATATTGAATTTGGTTTTTATCTTTATTATAAAAAGCCTAATCATATTAAAAGTAATTACAAAAAGAAATAAACTAACAATATAAAATATAATATTAATTCAAGCTTTAAATACATTCCAAATATTAATTGTTTCCTTATTATAAACTAATATCAAAACCCCAGATTCTATAGCAACCCAACTACCTCTTTTTATCCGAATATATTCCAACCCACCAATCGCTTTCCTACCCCCCAAACACTACTATATTTTGCCTCCCCATTTCCATTCAAATATATCCAAAAACTTAATCTAAAAGGATTTATCAAAGAATCTATTTAATTAAAAGAAAACAGAAATTCAATTCCCCAATTAGATATATTAAAAGATTAATCTCAATTCATAATTACAAATCGAGATCCTTTATAGAAAATTTATTTTTGTAAATTAAAAGATTTATTATATTTAAGGATCTTTTGTATTTTAAATCAATAAATAATAAATCTTTCAAAATCTCAACCGAAATTTTCTTTGTATCTAATATAATTATTCTGTTTGTCGAATTAATAGATAGCAGGGTTATAGGATATAATTTTATTAATAGAAAACTTATCTCCAAGCTCTATATCCCTATATACCCCCTCCCTTATATTTATCACCTACTTTTTATTAATAGAAAAACTTCTAATATTCTATCCCAATATATACTATTAGATATACAAATCAATAATCATAAAGAATTAGATTTATTCTATATAATTATTCTTTTGGATATAGATTCTATAATCCTCAGTCTTCTATAGCTCCAGTACTATAACCCCACTATTAATTGAACAGTAATAATCTTAAAATTTATATCTATATATTGCTTTAAATATTATTATCCTATCAACTCTATTACAATTGTTATTCCCGATTCTATATTAGTTCTAGTTGATATTATATTGAAATCAGATTTATATTTATATAATAGAAAACCAACATCAAGGTTCTATCAAACCTCAATAATAGAAATCGTTGATGAAAGTTTTGAAAATATTTTATTATTGTTTTAAAACCCTTTAATCCTTCTCGAACTTATTAATTCAACACCAATAATAATTGAAGAAACCATTATAGAAAACCCTAGAACTATAATATATATATAACCACCTAAACCCAATTACTATTATATTTTCTAAATCTCCAAAACTATAAACACCCATATTAGAATAATCCTAAATTGACTAATTCTAAAACCAGCTCTAATATGGATTATTATTGACTTTAGGTTATACAAAAGATTATTACAAAACAAAAATATTCTATCTCTACTAAATATATTATCACTACTAAGCCCCTTAAACAAATTGAGCTCTCCAAACAAGCTAATTGATATATTACAAAGTATTCAATAGGAAATAAACAATATAAAATTCCTTATAACTAATAGCTTTATTCAATTCTATAAAGATTAGAAAGCTTATATTACAAAAATATCCTAGAACGAATTAGATAGAGTTTGTAAGCTATATTAGATAATAGCTAATAATCCTATCCAATTATATTATAGTATTATAGAAAGTAATATCGAAAAGTTTATAGAAAAGATTAACCAACCTATTGTTACAACGGCATCCAGCATGCCGCGTCACATCACAAAAGCACATATGATAAGCGTCAAGGAGCTCCAGTGCTCTAAAAGTATATTACAATCCTTAACAATCCAATATATTAGAGAAATTCTAGGGATCTGAATAAAGTATAAAGGTCTATATAAGGAATAGGATTTCATTATAATATAGAGCTTTATATTCAAGAACAATTATTAGTTTTATTATTATAGTTATAAGAATTGTAACTAGTTATTAACTCTATTGAATTCCTATTTGAAGTCTAGTCTAAACCACCTTGAGAGATCTCTAGCCACTTCCATATGACCCTAGAGGCAGCTCCTGTAACACCTATACCCTTTATAATAAAGATTCAAAATAAGTTATTATTTTGATTTTACAATTTGTTCACTAGTTTTCTACCCTCCCTTACAAACAAACTCCTATTATAGTATTCTTAAAATTATAAGATTGAATTTATATTAGGCAAAGAATCTCTATATTAAAAAGATCATTCAATATCCCTAGTCAAACTTCAGATTATCCACAAATAGCTCAACAATAATCTCAATAAAGAATTCATTTGTAAATCTTATTCCCAATCAGCCATTCTACTCTTTTTTATTATAAAGCTTAGAGAGGATATTCAAATTTACTAAAACTATTATAGATTAAATAATATTATTATTAAAAACTAATACCCTCTACTATTGATTAAGGAGATCTTCGATACTTTATATTATATTAAAATTTATACAAAATTGAATATTATTATTATATTCAATAAATTATGAATTGTAGAAGGCTATAAGTAGAAAACCGCTTTTACAATTCACTTCAGCCTATTTGAATCCCTAGTAATACTTTTCGGCTTTTATAATACTCCTATTTTATTCCAGAATTATATCAATTATATTCTTTTCAATCTTTTGGATAAAAATTGTATAGTATACCTAAACAATATTCTAATCTATTCTAAGAATATTACAAACTATTAAAAACAAATCTATAAAGTTGTTTAGAGATTTATTAATACAGATTTACAAATCGATATCAATAAATACAAATTTGAAATAAAAAGAACAAAATATTTTAATCTAATTATTATTCCAAATAGTATTGAAATAGATCCTAATAAGATTAAAACTATTTTCAAATAGAAATTATTAGTTAAATTTAAAAATCTTTAATACTTTTTAGGATTCGCTAACTTCTACCAACATTTCATTTATAATTTTTTTAAGATTATAGAATTGTTGAACTGTTTACTAAGAAGAAAGAAAATATAGAATTAGACTAATAATTAGAAGAATGTTTTCAAGATATTGAAATAAGTCTTCGCCTCTATGTTACGAACGACGCAACATAGGCACGGGACTTAGGCACTAAGTCACGTGGTTGGCTCAATCTACCTTAGCGAGATAGATACTGAGCCATAAAAGAACAAACAAATTAATACTAAGCCGTACTGATTATATTAAATAAGAAGGTTTATATAAGGGAATAGGTTTTATTACTATAGTTATAAGAATTACAACTAGTTATTAATTCTATTGAATTCCTATTTGAAGTTTAATCTAAACCACTTCGAGAAATTTCTAACTACTTCCATATAACTCTAGAAGCAGCTCCTGTAATACTTTGAGTACTATTTCTGTTTTAAGTATTAATTCAATAACTAACCACTATTATCGTACTCTAAGGATAATATATTCTAGCTATCGATATTAATAATATCGAAATAATTAATATTCCCAAAAAAATCATTATCAATAAAACACTCAAGATTGTTTTACCAAATAAGTATTAAAGAAGTCGATAAGAACTCGATATTTTCCTTTTATAACTTGAAATCTATTATAGATTTAATTAAAACAAGTTTATTGAAAAAGAATCTAAGAGTATATAGGCTGTATTATATTTCAAAGAAGAAATAGGTAAATGGATTTAGTTATATTTATACGATTATTTCGAATATAACAATCGAGAATATATATAACCTATCAAAATCATTTTCAATAGTTTTGAAGGATTCAAGATAGAGATTTATAGGATCTTCAGAAATTCTAATAAATTAGAAATAGCAAAAGAAAAGATCTTTAACCTTAGATAAACTAAATCAGTATTAAAGTATACTATAGAATTTCGAAGATATATAAAAACAATTAAATAGAATAAGATTACTATTATAAACCATTATTATAAAGAACTCAAATTAGAAATACATTTGGAATTCGATAGGGAGATGGAAAATAAGGATTTGAATAAGCTAATCAAGAATTCTATCGATACTAATAATTGTTTATATAGGTATAAACAAATCCAATGATTATATAAACCTCAAGAAAACTAAAAGCAAAAGTATTATTATAAGAACAAAAATAAACCTAGATATAATCTATAAGGATATAAAGACTTTATAGAGTTAGATATTATATACCAAATATTTTGGAATAAGAATCTAGAAAAGAAATATAGATACAAAAACAATTTATACTTTGAATATAGAAAAGTAGGGTATTGGGTAGTAGAATACCGAAACAAGAAAATAGAAAGAAAGAAAATTCATTTCAAAAATAAGTTTAATAAAAACCAACTTAATATTACCTTTATATTATAAATATATATAGTTAGTATAACACGATTAGTTATACTACTATCAGCTTATAAAGAAGAGCTAAAAAAAAAGAAGAAGAGACGGAAAACCTTTTATAAATAAATAAAGATCTATAGTTAAAAGAATTATAGTCTATTCGAGAAATCGACTAATGGAACTGTTATATCTGGAAGTTTGAAGATATAAATAAAGGAATTATCAATAAGAATCTTAATATAATAAACATTGAAGAAGAAGAATCTTATGAAGTTCAGTATATTAATTAATACTAAATTCTATAGTTTGGAGTTACTACCAATACCTTATTTATAGAAAGAATCAATAGAGAACACCTCTAATAACTAGATTAAGAAGAGTTATAGGAAGTATTTTATTAATATATATCCGAGCAGAACAAGAACCCAAACTTGTTTCTATATAAAAGAATCGAAAAAGAATATTATATTTAAGTTTAGACTATCCTATTATTATTAGTTATAGGTATAGTAATAAGAATAACCCAAGGGAACTATTGATATATTTTATAAAGAGACTTACTCAATAACAAAACTAGATTAGGAATAAATGTAGTTTATTTAGAAAAAGAAGAATTATAATATACAACATTTGCTAATGAAATCATTTAGGATTATAAGGATAAGCAAATTATATTATAGCTAAATACTATAGAATAAGTAGAATAGATATATTATAGAATTAAGATAAATGGACAAATATAGCCAGTTATAATAGATTCAAAGACTATAGGAAATTTTATTACACTAAAAGCTACAAAGTACCTAGGAATTCTATTCTAAGAGAAACAAGAATTTTATCAATTATAATTAGTTGACGGATAGCTAGTAGAATTTGACGGGATCGTTTCTCAAGAGATATAATTAATATAAATAAACATAATCTAATACTTAGAGGTTATATAGCTTGATATTATACTATTAGGCTAATAACAAATCATTTTAGGGATGCTATAGTTAAAGGTATATAATTCTAGAATAAATTGATTACAAAAGATAATAATATTTGATTAGTATAAGAATAGTTACAATAATATATTCAAGGTATCTATGAGATGTAATATGTGTTAAGGAGAGTTGAATGCGAATAACACTAGCAATATAGGACACCTAATCTAGGATCCTCTATTAAGAGCGAAGAATAGTATATCTCCTTTATAAATGTAGAAGCTAATGATATAGTATGAAATTGTAATTAAGGCAAAGGAGCTTATGATATTAGAATAGTATAAGAAATACAAATATGTTTTTAAAGAATCTAGAATCTATAAAGCTTTATTGGAATATAAACTATAGAATCACAAGATAATATTAAAGAAAGGTAAGATATTTATATATATTCCAATTTATTCAATATCAGCTAATAAGCTAAGAATACTTAAAGAATATATCAATAACAATTTGGCTAAAGGATAGATTAGAGAATCCATATTCCAAATGGCAAATCCAATTATATAGGTATCTAAGAAAGATAGTATTAAGAGACTAATTGTAAACTATAAAAAGCTTAATACGCTTATCAAAAAGGATCGATACTTATTTCTATTAGTTATAGAATTAAGAGATCGATTAGGCGGAGTAATAATATTCACCAAAATAGATCTATATAATAGCTATCACTTAATTAGAATGAAGGAAGGCAAAGAATAGAAAACCGTTTTTAAAACCAGATATAGGCTATATAAATACCAAGTTATACTATTCAGGCTAATTAATATACTAGCTACTTTTATAAGACTTATAAATAATATATTGTTATAATATTTGGATATTTGTTATATATACTATTTAAACGATATCCAAGTATACTTGAACAACGAGATTCAATATATTAAAAACATTAGTAGTATTCTTGAAAGTTTAGTCAAAGTAGATTTGTTATATAAACTAAGCAAATATGAATTCTATATTACGGAAACAGAGTTTCTAGGATTCACTATATCAAGTCAAGGGTTTAAGATAAGCAAGGATAAGGTTAAGACAGTGTTTAAATAGAAACAGCCAAATATGATTAAGGAAGTATAGTCCTTTCTAGGATTTGTTAACTTCTATTGAAGGTTTATTAAAGGCTACTCAGGGATTACAACACCTTTAACCAATTTAATCAAAAAAGATCAAGGGAGTTTCGAATAGATAGCTAAGATATAATAATCATTTGAAACACTCAAATAAATAGTTACGGAGGAACTAATACTATTGATATTCGACCCTGAAAAGCAAATTATAATAGAAATGGATTCCTCAGATTTTACTATAGGGATAGTTTTGAGCCAATCAGGTCAAAATGAGAAATAACAACTAATTATATTCTACTCTCGAAAACTATTACTAATCGAATTGAATTATAAAATATATAATAAAGAATTATTAGTGATAATCAATATATTTAGAGAATGGCGAGTATATTTGAAAGAATCAAAATATACAATATAGGTGTATATAAATTATAAGAACTTAGTTTATTTCATTACAATGAAATAGTTAAATAAATGATAGATTAGATAATCGGAGACTATAGCTAATTACAATTTCAAGATTTCATATATTAAAGGATCAGAAAACACTAAAGCCAATACTCTCAGCCAAAAATCAGAATATTAAGAGAATAAGTTATATGAATTATACACTATATTTAAGAAAGAAAGCGAATCACTAGTTTACAATATACTATAGCTTACAGCTATATATATATTAGAAGATAATCATCTTAGGATCAAAATCCAATTATATTACAATAAGGATGCTATAGCTATATATATATATAAAATAATAGAATCAGGATTCACAATAGAAAACGAGACTATATACTTTCATAGAAAAGTATATATTCTGAATCAAATGATTAAGGAATTTGTAACAAAACAATATAGGTTGCTGGTATATAGATATCAAGGAATTACAAGGACATTTATAAGAATATAGGAAATCAATTACTTTCTATAAATGAGAACAATAGTTGAAGAAGTTATTGGAAATTGTGATACCTATATATAAAACAAATCATTATAATATACTCTGTATAGCCAACTCCAGACTCCAGATATACCTTCTCAGCTATAGAAATCCATTATATAGAACTTTGTGGTCAAACTACTACTCTTAAAAGATCCTATTATAGGAATTAAATATAATATAATACTTAATATAGTAAATAGATTAATAAAATTTATATATATAATATTATTCAAAGAAATATAAACTATTGAATAATTAGTATATATATTCTTTAGGGTTATAATAAGTATATATAAAGTACCAGATAAGATAATCTCAAATAGAAACAAACTTTTTACTTCGAAATTCTGGATTACCTTATTAGCACTAATAAATGTTAAAAGAAAACTATCAACAGCTTTCTATTTACAAACAGATAATCAGATAGAAAGGACTAATCAAACAATAGAAGTATATCTTAAATACTATATAAATTATCAACAGGATAATTGAATAGAACTATTATCTATAGTACAATTCATATATAATATATCAGAAACAGAAACTACAAAGATTATACTAATATATACTAACTTTGGATTTAATCCTAAAGTATACCAAACATTAATACTACAAAAAGTTAATACCAAATCAGCAATAATACAAATCGAACAATTAAAAGATTTACAAAAATAGTTTACTTTTAATCTAAGATTTATATTATCCAGAATAGTAGTTTACTATAATACAAAACGTAATATAGAATCTATATTTAAAAAAGGAAATAAAGTTTATTTACTATAACAAAACATCGAAACCAAAAGACTAAGCAATAAACTCGATTATAGGAAACTAGAACCATTCAAAATTGATAAAATAATAGGAATTATTAATTATTAGTTAAAACTATCAAATATAATGAATATCTATTCAATATTCTATATATCCTTATTCGAATCAGTACCATTAGAAGCACCAAATATATTATTAATAGAAATCGAATTAATCAATCCAAACGCTATATACAATATCAAAACAATACTAGATTATAAATACATCAAAAGTATAATTAAATATTTAATTAAATAATTAGATTATCCATATATCGAAAATTTATAGGAACCAAAAACAAACCTCAACTGCCCTAAAAAGTTGAAAGCATTCTATCAATAATATCTAGATTTGCCTAGAAAGAAAAAGAATCCATTGAAACAAGAATCCAAAAATCCAAAAAAGAAGAATCGAAAACAAAAAGATTATTGTTAGAATTAGTAATAAAAACAGATACTATTTCCTTCTCTTTCTTTATATATTCCTTTTCCAATAATTCATTTAGTTTATTTAATAAACAAATACTACAATAAAACATCTCAGAACCCCAATTACAAAATGTCTTCTGTTTTTTGCGAATTTCTATATAACAATAAAAGACTTCCTTTTCAATCTCAAAACAAGCTTCCTTTCAAAATAGAATATTCCAATCAAAAGAAAAAAGACTAATAATATTATACTTCATAAAACTAAAACAAATACACTCTTTATAATATTTGGATTCAGAAAATATATAATATTATAAACCATTCTTTTTACAATAAGAACAAAATACTATAATATTTCCTTTGTCTTTGATTTTTTGGTTTAGATAATAACAATTAAATATTAAACAAAAATCATTAGTAATAAGTATAATAAAAGGAAATAAGGAATCATTATAATATAGCTATATAAAGAACACATAACTATATAATACTCAGAACAAATATTAGAATAAGAAGGGAATAGTATTACGAACGATATAATATAGATATAGGACTTAGGCACTAAATCACATGATTGGTTCAATCTGCCTCAACGAGATAGATACTAAGCCATAAAAGAATAAACAAATTAATACTAAGCTATACTAATCACATTAAACAAGAAGGTTTATATAAGGGAATAGGTTTTATTACAATATAGAGTTTCATACTTAAGAACAATTATTAGTTTTATTATTATAGTTATGAGAATTACAATTAGTTATTAACTTTATTGAATTCCTATTTGAAATCTAGTCTAAACTATCTCGAGAGATTTCTAGCCATTTCCACGTGACCCTAGAGGCAGCTCCCGTAACACTCTACTCTGATTCTTACAATATTCAATTACTATTGCTATATAGTTATTGAAATAGATACTTCAGACTAAGCTACAGATAGTATCCTCTTACAATACAATAATAAGAGCCAACTATACCCAGTCATATATTTCTCCTTGAAATATAATACTATTAAATATAACTATAAGATTTATAATAAGGAATTACTTATTATCATCAAATTATTAAAAGAATAAAGATCTGAACTATACAGAATACAAAAACCATTCGAAATTATTATAGATTATAAGAATCTAGAATATTTTATATCAATAAAAATACTAAATCAAAAGTAAACTAGATAGGCTGAATTCCTATCTGATTTCAATTTTCATATTATATATCGATTTAACTATAAAGCAGTTTGCTCTAATATACTAAATTGAAAAATAGAAGATTATTTTGTATATATAGATTCTAATAACAACTGGATTAAGAATCGACTACAAACAATTCTTCCGGAAAGAATATTCGATATTATTATATTCAAGGATTTCATCCAATAAATAAACAATAACATCAATCTTACTGCGGCCTTTATAGGTATAATTATCCTCAATATTAACAAATCGATTAATAATCTTATTAATAAAATATACAAATTATCCAAATTGATTATTGTTATATACAAAACATTCCAAAATCCAATTACTTACTATTAACTATTATCAATCCAAAAGAACCTCCAAATCGCCCTATAAGATTATAAACTAATCAATAATAAAATCTTCTATCGAAATCGCTTTTTTGTTTCTTTCTCTACTAAATTCTATATATAAATTATATATTGAATATACTCTATTGGATCCATCAAATATTCCGGTTAAATAAAAACTATTAATCTAATCTTCTGTACTTATTAATAGCCTAATATATCGAGAGAAATCGAAATTTTTGTATAAGCCTACTAACTCTGTTTCCGAATCAAAGCTTCCCATCTTACCGCATCCGGATTTCTAAAACCCCTATTAATATTATTTTGTCTTTGGTCCAATATCTTTATTGATTATATTATACTATTATTAATCAGCGAATACTATAGAAAAAAGTATTAATATATTATTACAATTATCTACCACCTAATAAAGATACGTTATTTTATATTAATTATAAAACTATTTGTAGAGGAGCTTACTAATCGATTTATCAAAAAAGTTTATTACCTATACGATACTCCCGATAATATTATTTCTAATAGAGGTTTATAATTTGTTTCAGAATTCTGGAAATATTTATCAAAACGCCTATCAATTATCCTAAAACGATTCTTCTTGTTTCATTTAGAATCTGATGGTCAAATAAAAAGAATTAATATAATAATAGAATAACATCTTAAAGCTTTTATAAATTTCCATTAGGACAATTGATATAATTAGTTTCTACTCACAAAGTTTGTATTCAATAATATTATTTTAGAGATTATTGGTATATTCCTATTCTTTACAAATTACAGTTTTTATTTATAATTCGGTATCGAGCTCTTTTCATTTATACCTCCGAACTTATTATATTAGAGAAAATGTGAATTTCTAAAAGCTAATAAGATTATAGATCAATTCGATTTTATTTTAATGAAATTAAAAGTTCTTATTGTTTAGTTTATTCAAAAATATAAGGATTATACTAATAGGACTTGTATTAATACTTCTTTATATAAAGAAGGTAATAAGATATAGATTAGTATTAGAAATATAAAGACTAATCGCCCAATAAAAAAAGGCGATAACAAATGGAATAGCTCCTACAAGATTCTTAAAGTTTATAAATATATCTATTTACTACAACTACTTACTAATTTCAAGATTTTTCCTATATTCCACAACTCATTACTCCAACCACTCTATTGCTTATCCAGATTAGTTAATTAGAATACAATCAATAAAACTGAATCCTATTGGAACCAAAACTATATTCTCGAAAAGAATAATAAAACAAATAAAGAAAACAAATAATAGAAATTCAATAAACTCCTTAACTATTATAATAAGAATAGATTTCATTATTAAATCAAATAAAATTATTACTTAACATTCTAACAATCCACCGAAAACCTTTATAGTTAGAAAGATATAATTATTGCTTTTCATTTAGCCAATTTAGATAAACCGAATCCACCCATTTAAATAAGATTCAAAAGATCTACCAATCCTAATACTCTATTAATACTAACACTAAATATACTCCCAAACCAAAACCGAAATAGATTTAAAAAGTTCTATTAGTTAATTACTACTCCAAAAAACATTCATTTTAATCCAATAATAGAAATTAGAGTATTTTAATACTATTTTTATTTTCCTAGAAATTATATATATTATAATTATAGAACCAATCGTTTTAAGCAAAGAATACTATTACAATACCAACTATATATTCTATAATTGCCTTTGTACCTCAAGTACAAACCACTAGCGTATTCTACTTCCTATAAATAGAACCTTTCTCTTCTATAGCCTTCTACCCTTATAGTATAATATAAGTCTTTACCCGTACCCTAATATCTTTATTATTAGACTATAACTCTAAAAGGAATAATTCAAGACTAAAAGGTCTTAAAGAAGAGAGTCTATATACTAGATAAATATAATTCGTTATAATTATTAGAAAAAGGTTTATTTGTTACTAGTATACTGCTTAGTATATTATATATTATATATGATTTCCAATAAGCCCTTTTAAGTAGTATACTCTATAGCTCCTTTCTTTAGAACTAGTTTCTATACTTTAACACTTTGCATTCAGGGAGCGGAGCTAAACCTCTTTTAGGTTGTATATAACTATATAGATCCACTTTTTCTGATCTTCTAAGTTATATCGAATATAGGTCTTATATATAATGATACATTTTACTACTGCGCTATCCGGGCTTATAACCTATCAGAAAAAGGTTTATTTGTTACTAGCATACTGCTTAGTATATTATATATCATATATAATTTCCAACAATAATAATAGAAAGTTAATTGAAAAAGCTAAAGAGGAGTAAAGAAGAGTGGATTTCTTTTTGAATTATAGAATATAAAGTTTATTCAAAGTCTTTTAATTACAGACTTTATTATTACATCATACTCTATAAATTAGTAACTATACTCCAATTTATATATATTATAGGAAGAATGAGTTCTATATAAACCCAATTAACTTCACAACTATAGAGACATCCTTTTAATATAATAGTTATAAGCCTGATAGTGTTTATAATACAATAATATCATTCTTTATCTTTATTTTACTTTATACGACTATACTTTATAGGTTTTCGATGAATCTATATATAAAAAGCATTTCATTAGATCCATTCTTAGGTTTACTTTAAAGCCCTTCAGATATTAGTTTATTAGATATATCTATATAGTAATTCTAATTAAATATATCTATATAATGAACCTAATTTAGATATATCCAATAGTGAGCCCTGAGTAAATGGTGATAATATCATAAATAGAATGAGATTTGTATATATAACTTATTGAGGCTAGTATAGAGAGATTACTACTTATAACCAGCTAGTCAACAATCTCGGGGGTGTGTTACGAGAAGAATGAGTCCTATATAAACCCAATTAGCTTTACAGCTATAGAGACGTCCTTTTAGCATGATAATATATCTATCGGGATATAGATTATATAATTACACTAGTATCACACTAGTATTATACTAGTGTCTTAATACTACTCTAATAATTATATCAATTAGATTTATAACTTCTTAATTAGATTCTTAAGTAATATAATAATATACAATTAAAGTAAAGTACTTATCAGCTTCACTATTCTCAATAGTAATATCAACAATATTATATAATTATTAATTATTAATTAAATTAGAAAAACTTTCAAAGATATATTAATAAATTAAGAAAATAAAAAAAATCAATTAAAACCCTGTTAAATCAAAAAAGTTTCATAGAATACTAACTTTAGTTTGATTCTATTATTACTCTAAAAACTTGGTTCCTAATATATAATGAATATATTGTAGAAGGCGCGCTAAACTAGTTAGCTGCCTTAGTCATCAAAAGAGGTGTTTATTAGCCTCTAATCCATTTAGATTTGAATAAAACAACGCAACCTACTTATCTTTCACAACACGTCTCTTTTCAACGTGCTATCTGTTAGCCACCAGAAGAGGAGGTCAAGACGTATTGAAGAAGTGAAAAGCCTGATGTTTATGCTCTACGAAAGTTGAAGCTACAGTATTTAAGGTGCTGTAATACATCGTAGTATTCACTTCGTCATCTCCACCTTAGTCATCAAAAGAGGTCATTATATGCCTCGGATCCATTTAGATTTTGGAAAAACACCGCAACCTACTTAAATTCAAAAAACAACTCTCTTCACAATGCGCTTTCTATTGTACAGAGTAGAATTTATGGCGCATATGAAAATGATCATTTCGTAAGGTACGGAATCTGCCACCATAGAGGGTTGTGATATGTCAAAATGTATAAGAGTGTCCCATAAATTAATTCGGGAACCGAAGAGCGGAATTAGCCCCGCCCTGCCTATACCTATACCTATACCGATTATTCAGAGGAGGAAAAACAGGCCGCATTTCACCACCTCAATATCAACAAACGAAGAGAAACACGACAAATTTTCAACTACTACAAACAAAAAAACAATTGAAATTCCATGATAGCTAATGAAATAGCAGTACATATATATCTTCACTTAGATATATATTGAAGAGTATACCTAGGTAATTAGATCATTAGATGATTGCATCATTTTGTTCTCGATCACTTGCAGCAGAAGAGGAGCAACATTTGGACTAATATGCTTTACAAAAATAGATATACGATATCGATATACATAATGGTTGAATAGCACAGTCTCCGGAGAACCAGAATGTGTACAGGTATACTGTCGCTATCCGCCATATTGGAAGGAATATTCATCTGCAAAGAACTGATCAGAATCATATCGAATGCAGTGAACACGTATGAAAGTGTATATATACTGGTACCAGGATGTTGTTCGAAGTGCTTTGGAGAAGACTCTTCACGTTGCAGAGATGCAGATCACGATGAGAATGAGAACGGGGATGAAGATAAAGTTGATGTCGCCATGCCAAAGCAAACAGAATAAATATTGTATGCAGCTCAAAGGTATTACACTGGCCACCGGTCTCAGCGGCTACGCGTGGGTCGAACCATAGATGGCCGGCCCACCATTCGAGTGGAGATGGAACGGCAATAAGCCGTTATATAGGATGAATAGGGCTAGGTACTTGCCGATCACTATATGTCAATATTATTAGCTGTCGGTCATTCTTTGAGTTTCAGATCTCTATCAGGGGACTCGGACAAGGGGAATAGGGTCCCACATCAGAATGGCGTAAACCATATTGGTCCAACTAAGTAATTAATTATTTATAATATTAAAAGAATATATTTATTCTAAACTATTTTATAAAGTACCCAGGCACACGCTGAACATAAAAACCGGTACACTTAAAAGGTATATTCTTTTCGAAAATATATATTAAATTAATTTATCAATTTTTGAAATCAAAAAATTAATAATTATAATGGAAAAGTATTGAATTTATTATATAATACAATTTTATATTTTTCAATAAACTTCTGGTAATTTTAAAAAGAATTAAAATACAAGCAAGATTTTCAATAGTTTATCAGATTTTGAGTGGTTTGGTGGGCCGGTTTTTACGTGAAGCGTGTGCTGTGCTAGGGAACTCGAAAGTTTTCGTAAGCAGGGCAGCAACGCCGAAAAATTCAAGATGGGGGGAAATCTGACATACCACTCGGTATCTCGCTCCATTCACTACACGAATTTGATACATAAGAAGTAATCCTTCTCCAGCCATCGGCTTTTCCAAGTGGAGAATCTTAGGCTCCCAAACCAAAAGTTTAAGAAGTTGGCGTGGGTCGGTATATGATGAAGACTTGGGTGACTTTTGCAAAAGATCCTCACAGGAGCTTAAGTAAGCTTGAGTGGCCGTCTTCAATGCGGAGGAAGAGACTTTGATTCGTATAGGCTATGGAAACTCAACTGGGCTTAATCCTGCATCTTTGGCTGATGCAAAATGTGCCTTCTCCTTTCCCTGTTTGATCTATCTGACTGTTTGCGCGTTATCAAGGGGCTGGAGTCAGTTGTACATTTATTTATTGTATTATAGTTCTGTTGATTTAGGAGATGCAGAGAAACTCCTCTCAACATACCAAATCAAACTGATACTTAAAGCTTTGATAGATGATATAAATCCGAACTGAAGATTACGGTTCCAATGTATTTCATTTTAAAGGATGTTAAAGTTTCATTGTAGAAAGCTCACCTAATAGCTGGAGCTCCAATATTCAAAACTCATCTCGATGATCGAATGTATCAATTCACAAGTACACGATGAGATTTGGCAATGTGTACTTTGAGTTATAGAAAGATGATACAATGTCCCAATCTCAGTCAGACATATACGCGTATGCAATCCATTGCTCAAGATGGAAAGACACATTCACATCTCCAAATATTTGATTGTCTCGATGAATCCATAACATTTCATTCAACATTTTCATAATGAGGTCTAATTCTTTAAGGGGACATTTAAAGCCCAAAGTCTCGCATTATTATCCAATTAAATCCTTCTAACCCGATTCCGAAAACACAAACATCTAATAACAAAAAAATCCCTATGGCTTGCGCCAAATTAGCCTTACTTAGAGCTAGAAGGCTTATCTCTTATAGACAGTTCCCATCTACCAACTTTCCAAGCAATATTCGACGCCGGCGATTTCGGTGGGTTTGGATCCGACCGGTCTTGACCATTCCACTCATATCCCGAACCCTCCTCAAGCCCTCCCTCCATGACATCAATCTCCTCCTCGACAGGCGGTGCAGGCAACTCTGGAGCTTTGCTCTCGACATTCTTGTTCGACGAGGAAGTATGCTCTTCCTGGCATTTCTTTATCAGTGCATCCCGCCCCTCATTTTCCTTACACTCGCATCTGCGCTCCGCCTGATACAACAGACGTCTGGATCTAAGTGGGCAATCCTCCAATTTAGGACAACACCACCAACCTTCCTGGCATTCTATAGGATCTCGTACTCCCTCCGTTGACCCCTCGATAAATTCTCTACGCCGACTGTTCAAAATTGGACAAAGTGGTTCGCCGAGGCCATGAGCACCCTCGGAACAGCCGGCATATGAACACCTCCACCAACCTTGAGGATGTTTTTCGAATGTAGCGGAGGAATCAAATTCCAGTGGCTTGCTGACTCGAGGGATTATGCTACCGATTTCTTTGCTTCTAAGGCGTTGTCGTTCTACCTGTCTCATGCGTTTTCCCTCGGCAGAATGAGGGTCGACGGGTCCAGGAAGGACGTTTTGGTTGTTAACATACGGAACGTCGTTGCTGTGCGGGATATTTGGATTATACATAATGAGATTTGAAAAAGCAACTATGCGCGGATATGAGGTGGACGAGGGTTAAACGGAGTCTTGGATGTGATATGGGTGTGATATGAAATGTGTTCTTGATGAAGAGAAAATCTGTCGCTATAGGGGACATCTGGAACTATTTAAGCACACCTGGAAAGGTCTATTGGCCTGCAAATGATTGCGAAAAGTATCATAATGGTTCCAGAATGACTGTAGATTGAGATATTTCGACAGTCATAGCTGCGAAGTGGCTAGAATGAGAGCATGTTCTCGCATATGAGTGTGTATTTCTGTGATGACTGTGAAACGACTGTGAAATGAGCATAAAGGGAGTGGTTTCTTCTTCCACGATAACCGATAGTATACCTGATGAAAATCTCCAGAACATTCATTCATTTTCGAGTCGCATAGTGATTGTAGTTTTCAACAGACAATTAGATTTTAGAAATTGAGGGTTTATCATCCTGTGAACCGAGCCCAAAGCCCCTATTGCTCAGAACCAGACTTCACATTACATCACTCGTGTTGAATCTATGAGACCAGTTAAATATTTCATTTTTCAGGGCCGAACTGAAGATTAAAGCACTTTTCTCTCACTTATGAAACAGAGCAAATCTGCGTTGGAAATAAACCTACTATTTTTGCAAGCTCTGCAGCTAGAATCACTGGGTTGTTTGAGATCTCATTGGATATTTTACTATATCCTTCAAACGACCTGACTAACTTCCTCTGAGTGATCAAAGTGTATCAAACAGTAAACTGTTGAGCCTTTCATTCTCTCAGGCTGAAGATTAGATATTGAGCTACTATCCTCGGATCTATTCAGTTAATTACTATAGAGTATTTCAAGTGACATTATGGGCATTTAATTGCTAATACTTCCACTTGAGTTAGAGATGAAAGCTCAACATCTGAAATAGGTCGAATCAATGAAATTGTATATATAAAATGTCCAACGACAAAAAATGTAGTCGGATCGGAGAACAATAGACACCGCATTTGTTTGATTACTTAATCACAGACGCGGGGAATGCCCATTCGAGCTACCCCTCACTATTACAAACCATCTTGCCACTCACTTACAACTGTCTACTATCTCAACAATATAAACTCAACATCAATCAAAATAATATCATAACCCGACAGTAAATATCATCACACGCAACTATCAACAATGCCATCAGGAAAAGCTACCGCAACAATAAACGGCCGTACCATTGCCGAGACAGACAACTGGGAGGTTGTGGAAGGAAATGTTTATGTACGTACCTAGCTTTAGATATCTGACATATTGCTAACAAGGAAGTTCCCGCCATCGTATGTTAGGCATTCTGGTCTGGATGATGAATACTAATGATTTAGTTCCGTGAAACAAGCTATGCTCTCTAAAACGGACCACAGTACACATTGTCCATGGAAGGGTGATGCATCCTACTATACCATCACATTTGACAGTGAGCTACCTGACTTCTCTATCTATGGGTAGGGAAAGGATTGACAAAGTATAGAAACGGAGTTGAAGAATGCAGCTTGGTATTATCCAGCTCCGTTTGAGAAGGCTCAGAATATCAAGGATCATGTTGCTTTCTGTAAGTCATTCTTGGAGTTGGAAGATAAGTATCGTAGGACTAACAATCTCAAAGATAAGAATCTGGTTGATGTGAAGGCGGAGGAGAATTAGGAGATGTGAGTCTCGATCTGGACACCGCAACTCGAGAACTGTTGAGAGCGTGGAGTTTTGCGGAGGCGTCCCTTCCCAGGTATCGAACAATAAGCACAATGAATCGCATTTTATGACACTCTTGATCTGATTAAACATCTTTCAACTTATCTCATGATCCCAAACGTGAAAGCTCGACAAGCAGCAGGCGTCGAACGATCTTATTTGCGGATGTAATACTTGGCCTCTCGGAATCCGTCCGACCACAATAATATCCCCTAACTCTGTCAAGGAATGTATATATAGGCTACTTGCCATATAACTGACCTGATCGAGGAACTAACCACCATAAGTAGCTCGAGAGTATTCTGTTTCAAAGAACTGAACATGAGCTCTTGAACAGAATCACAATCGCCTGTCAACCATACTGTAGACTAGACATGCTGGATTGAGACTCAATTGGAGTGCACAGCCATTGCAATGACCCTCTTGAATGATTTTATACAGGTGAGAGAAAGCTGGCATTTGGAAGCTTACATGATTTTTTCTATGGGTGGATGAGGTATTGGCCTCTTTGAGACTCGAACTTGTTTATTTGCCGATAGAGAAGATATTTGATTGAGAAACATCGACTTGAATAAACAGTCTTACCCACTGTACTGAGTGAATACGGATTTATAGACGACGAGCGTTGAGTCAAGATCTGATACCAGAACGTTTTTCTTCTCGCTGCCTTTGCATATTAAAATTGCATGCCAGGAGCTTGGGCCCTAAAACCCCAAAGAAAAACACACTGAACACGCTAAAATCATTTCGCGACCACAAACGCGTCACCCCGCACAGGGTATCTCTATCATAAGGTTAATTGATCCCACGACACAGAATATTGCAAGAAACTTTACAAAAAGATTCAATCATGGACGACGTTCCAGAGCAGTATGATGAGACCAATCGCGCATTTATTCAAGCATTATTGGCGCGTGGCACTTTGACACTAGAAGAGGGGAAAGATTTACTGGCTCGTATTTTCACAGTTCAAGATGGTAATTAGAATCTCCTGTTGATCGTTCCTCTGAGCCTAACATTCATCATCTAGATGGACGAGTTACTTCAGCAGACGATGTCACAAAGGATGACCTGACCTCCTACATATCCAAAGCAGCTCAGGCTCTCTCGCCGTTCGACTATGAGATTAGAAGTATGAGGCATCAAAGGACAAATGAACAAATCTGGGCTCTTGTCAACAGTACCAGCGATCCCCTCACTCAAATTGCAACCACTTTTACCACGGAGGAGATGTTCTATATCAAGCGGTTATTGGATTCTATGTTTGAATCATATAATACCAAGGGAAAGGAAGTCATGGCTATAACCAGTACTCAGGCTCTACATTCTTCCGTCATTGGAGGCTCCGGTCGGCAGAGTATCGGTGACGCCGACATGCAGACTATAGATAACGGCGTAAAGGTATCATCCGCCGAGAAGGTATTGGCAGGTCTGGTAGCGCAAGGATGGTTTGAACGAAGCGACCGAGGATACTATTCTCTGTCACCCCGTGCCATCCTGGAGCTTCGAAGCTGGCTTGTCGATACGTACAACGACTCAGACGACCCAGATGAGTGGCAACGTATAAAAAACTGCGAAGCGTGCAAAGGAATTGTCACAGTTGGAACGAGGTGTTCGAGAAGAGATTGCAATGTGCGCCTACATAAGATCTGTCAACCAGCGTATTTCAGATCACGGCCTAATCAGAATTGTCCAAAATGCAAAACGGAGTGGGATGGGAAGCATTACGTTGGAGAGAAAGCGGTCACATCAATGGAAGATAATTTGAGGAAAAAGCGAAGAAGCGGTGCTTCCTCGCAAAGAAGAAGAGCCCCCGTTGAGGATGAAGAGGAAGAAGGCGAAGAAGAGAACGAAGAGTAATGAAACTCAAAACAGGTAGGTAATATGGCGTTCATGGCGAATGATTATGATATCCAAACGGTCAAAATACTTTTGATTGCTAGCGATATGTTATGGATGGATAGACGACAAGTCAATTTAAATTTGTGCCTGTGCCATTCATTGGTCAATACTCTGATACAACCATACTTGGCGGGATCGAAACCCTTGCCAATTTTGCGCAGCACAACTCTCAGCCTCCTCTTCATCAGAAAATTACTTCTTTTCCACTTTGTTTCTTTTGCCAGCACTCTCTGTGTTTCCTTACTCTACTTTCCATTGCAATGAAGACGAAGCAATTTTCTTACAGACCTCTTGACCCGTCCGTAGATGGAACTCGAGTAAGTTATGGCCCAATACAATTGCATTCATGATTGCTAATGAAAATTTTGAAGCTACTGCATCTATTGCCTGGTAATGGTGTCCAGAAACCTCGTTGCGTTCTCAAGCACGTAACATTCGGAGAGCGTCCAAAGTACGACGCTGTTTCCTATACCTGGGGTGATGAGACTGATCAGCAATCTATCGTCCTTGACGACCAAGATTTTCCTGTTACTAAAAATCTGTACAAGGCACTTACATGCTTACAGCAGCAAAGTGCTACCGAATATGTTCTCTGGGTTGATGCTATATGTATAAACCAAGACGACATCGCGGAGCGGAATCGTCAACTGGCAATCATGCCTTATATTTATGAGCGTGCAAAACTTGTAGTAGTTTGGTTAAGAAACGACGAACATGTAACTCCTCCGCTTTGGCCAGAGCCAGAGAAGATATTACCATTCGAAATGTCAGGACACACGCAACAATATATAGATCAACGGTCACTATTCAATTACTTGATGGTCATATGCTCAAACGAATATGGGAGCGACTTTGGATTGTTCAAGAGATTGGAAAGGCCAGAAAACTCATCATCTCCTTTGGACAAGAACTAATAAACTGGCAACAATTCGTAGCAACTATCGCCCTTGAATGGCCATACCCTGCATGGATCGCGCAGGAAGAATTGCAAAGGACCGCATTCTATCAAACGGTTCCATTGAAACTCTACTATCAATTAAAAAACAAATATGATGGTGGTCATAAATTGCAAAACCTTATGGCAAGTCATCGTCGAGCTTTGTGTAAAGAGCCAAGAGATAAGGTATATGGATTGGTTGGGTTGGCTTCGGATTGCTATGCAGGATTTCCTATGGATTATCGAAAAACCCTCTACGAAGTCTGGAAGGATACAGTACTTTTCAGAAATTTCGATACACGAGTTCACCAGAGTGATATTTTGAAGTTTGGTAAATTAGTTCGGGACTCTCTTGGCGGCCCTAATATCACGAAAATGGAAGAACTTGCGGATGACACCTTTTTGCTAATGCCTCAGAAGGACCGAGATCGATTTGTCAGAAATCATAATCCTACAGTGTTAAGAATTCCGACTCGTTTAGTGGGACACATTGTACATTTGGGACCTTCATATGTACAAATAATGACCGAACTCTCGAAAACTGCCGATTGGAGGTTGAGTATTCAACATCATTTACCGGACGAAGTTCAGCCCAGCGTTCAAGAAGAAAGTGACGTCTTCTTGGAACTATTAGAAGGTTTGGATGGGACTGACCTCAAAGTCGTGTCGACATGTGGTTTTGATGTTTCCTGGCCTGAGGAAGATTCGCCAAGAGGTCCTCCAAACCGAATGAATACACGCGGCAAACGAGACCTAGAGAGTGAGACGCTGGTGCGCGATTATTTGCTTCATTCATCGCCAGGCATATCTGAACTTCTTTCCACGACGCCAGTAGAAGAAGCACGTTTATTCCTCTTGAATAAATTTGCCGGGAAACTTCCGAATTTAAATGATGCACCTGGAAATATGGGCCTTGGGCCGTCAGTAGCTCGTGTGGGCGACTACTTGTGTGAAATCGATGGAATTAAAAGGGCAGCAATCATAAGGAAAACGAAAGATAAATTAAGCTTCATTGGAACTGCCGGCTTGGCACAACAGCGACAACATGCTCAAAAACGTACAAATTCTAAACTCGACGAAACTTCTTCCCCATTTGGCCTGCCGAATTTGCAATTTCCAGAGTCATATCCTACCATAGATTTGTACCTTTACATACCGTTGGCATACCAGCTCTTGGATTAGCTTAGTCTTTCTTCACAATGTCAGATCAACTTCGGCACAGGATTTTCTCTACGGAAACGATAATTGATCCTGGATGTGAGGGATAGATACAGGCAGCACACTATTGGTACTACAGAGAGTTCAATTTCAATTTTGGGTGGAGATGATCTAAAGCCATAAGTTACCAAGATGTGAGGAATGCGCACAATTGAGCTCTATTGTTCGAAGTAGGGGTATACAACGAGATTTCAGTGTTCAAAATCAAGTGAGATAATTGAGGCAAACAAACATTCACCATCAATAATATGATAATGGGTAATATGAGACTCCAGGATGACCCAAAGCGGATGTCATGACATGTCCGAGCTATCAGAGAATCGCTCATTTCTCAACCTTCTTGCGCATACCATTACTACAAACTAGGATAGAATCCTAACTTCATATATGAATATATATAAAGTCTGATTTTGTGAAGAGCCGGTACAAGCACACATATTACATATCGCTCCCGCTTCGACATAAAACTAGGGACATGAATGATGCGAGTAATAAGTTGAAGTACTCCAACGTAACTCAGTTTGACTTTACGATCCTCCGTATACATATTGTCAAGATCAGACGAACGAACTTATTGAAGCTGGAAGATATAATAAATGAAACAGTAAAATTCCCTTCCCAATCAATAAATAGTTGTAATATTTATACTATCTGTAAACTACCTGACTATATGTGAGTATCTCGGGTAGGCTTGATTGAACACCGCGGATCGGCCCGTAGAGAACCCGATAATCGACCCCACATTATAGCCGATGCGTGAAAATTCTCATCAAACATCCAAAAAGAGATTGATTCTTTTACAGACATGAAAAATTATACAAAAAAAGGGAAAACAAGATCGAAACGAAGCTTGTAGGCTGTTTCTCCCTCGGGTGGGCTCGAACCACCAACCTCTCGATCACGTAATCATGCTTAGTCATGAATAACAGTCGAACGCGCTAGCCAATTGCGCCACGAGGGATGTTTGTTGTGGAAAATGGAGTTATTTTATCTTATATTCAATTCGTTTGTAACTTGTGCGTCAGCAACGAAGTTTCTGGAGGACGATGAGCTTTATGACATGACAAGGTCTTTCAGCAACAGGATCCATGGTAAT
Source organism: Sclerotinia spermophila (assembly GCA_038090695.1). Classification (NCBI taxonomy): domain Eukaryota; kingdom Fungi; phylum Ascomycota; class Leotiomycetes; order Helotiales; family Sclerotiniaceae; genus Sclerotinia; species Sclerotinia spermophila. Next base: position 67,134 of record JBBMOJ010000093.1, read on the forward strand.
ACTATACATCTGCTTCAAGACGTACCAAGTAAAAACAGACTACTCTACTAATACACTCTAAAATCTAAACTCTAAAGAGAAGGGATATCCAGCTCAGCTAACCACCCAACCATCTAAACCATCCAACAATCCAACAATCCAACGAACATCTAACAAGCACTCATAGCCGCATCTCCAACAACAACACCCAATCCCGTAGCCACCGCACTTACACCCCCGGAGGCAGCAGCCGCAGCAGCATTAAAAGCAGCTTTAATCGCAATACTAAGCGCGCTCTCCGTCTTACATTCATTCCCCTTTTCCACCGTGAAGATAACCGTATCCCTATCCTCCCAATCCAGCATTGCCTGTTCTGCAACCTGCACTTGGACTTTAATTTGTTTGGGGAACGGAAGCGTATGTGTAGCCTTAGCCATGATTTTGCTTCCGGAAGGCCAAGCCATTTCATCTAGTTGGTGAGAATTGTTAACTTTCTTTCCTCTTTCTCTCTCAATGGGAAATCGTGCAAGAGGGTTATAGAATTTGCTTACCACTGATTTTATCCTTGGCCCACAACTCCGGGAGCATTTTATCAGCAACCAAATCGGCTACTTGGTTGATCCGATCAGCTTCATAATACGGATCTCCCTCCTTCTCCATCCGATTAACTGTATACGTCATCTTATAATCTTTGCTCCCAATCTTATAGCCCTGTCCATCCGCAGCATTACTTTTATAATGATCCTTCAGCCACAAAAAAGCATTTCGTACCTGCTGCTGCACTCCCCGATCATTCTTGATATCGTAATTCTGCTCCCCGCGAAACGGGATACTTTGCATAGTACTCGACGTCGTCACGAGCGTTCGACGAATCTGTCGCGTGTTTCTCGTGCAGTAGTATTTCGAACTGCATTTGATGTACATTTTTTCCCCGTAATCCTGTTTCCAAGACGCGCCCGAGTTGTTGTAGCACCGCATGTGCGCGCCGCCCAGATCGGCATATCCGGTCACGAATGTCTTGTTGTCGCCCAGTTCCTCGAGGCCCCAGACTTTGAACGGCTTTTTGTCGAGAGTTCCTTTGATGGGATTAAGCTCGGTGCCGGACTTCCAGTTCACGGGATGATTTCTGTCGCCTGGGTTGGAGGCATAGTCTTCGGCGAATTGCTTTCCTTTGATAGAGTCGTCGTAGCTTTTGAAGTACCAGAGTTTGTCGTCTCGGCCGTTTGGTGAAGCGTCGTTGCTTTTCATATATTTGAAACAAGTCGTAAGGAAGACTGCTTCGTCTATTCGTTCGTCTTGTCGTGGGAGAATTGGATTCCCTAGCACTAGTGGTGCTACAGCAAGGAGAAATGTAGCATAGCCTGAGAAAAACATGACTGAAGCAATATGTACGATACTGAAGATATTGAATCTGAAGATAGACTAGAGCGATTGGGATTCAAGGAATGAAAGCCAAAGAAGATCTGTCTGGATGGAGAAAAAAGAAATGGAATTCACTCTCGTTATATACAGCACGCATGCAAAACATAACTATGTGAAGGGATATCGTGAGAATGAGAATCTTACAGCTCAGAAACATGCAATCATTGTGACTCCATGGCATGTACTAGATCTCGATCATGCAGTGCTATGCAAGAGAAACCGCAAGATCGGTAGACGGCGACTTCAAGAAATTGCAAAGCAGTGAAAATTCTTGGCAAGGAACTCTTACTCTATACATCATTAGAGCTGAACTTTATCTTCGCACTGAGCAGGAGCTTGAATTGAAGAGCTTTCTCCGAGAACTCTGCTACTGTTGGACCTTGGCTTTACCCAATCCTCGAAGTGATCAAGCACTAATACATTTCGCGTTTATATGGTACGATATCTTAGTCATTCGTCTTTCCCATCCTCATTAGGCATTGAAGTTATTCCTGCAGTTATAAATCCAGCTACGCCCAAGAATTCTTGCTGAGACAACTTTGCAGGAATTCTTACTACAGAATATCCCAAACGATGAAATGTGCTGCCATAGAAATGAATCGGAAATTGTTTGCAATGAGAGAATGATCTAAGATGCTTGATCTTTCTGTAAGATTGACCTATCACCCACTTGATGGCCCAATGCCAGTCAATTCTTACTCTAACGTGCTGACAACATAGTACCCACAAGGCTGATCATTGCTGACTCTTCATTTTATCCACCCCTTGGGCGTTGTGTTGTGTAACACTCGTCGACCAAGATTCTCTGTCATCGGGCTTTAATTGAGATCCTCCACGGCCAGTGAGATAAACCACCGAATAATATCTATCTACCCAATAACTGTAGATTTGAGTGTCAAGAGAAGGTTGAATTGAATAAGAATACAAAGGATCACTCTGAATCAGGATATTTTCAGGATTAGAACATGTGTGTTGGACAAATCTAACGTTTTCTATTTATTCCACGGGCGATTGAAGTATGATAGATCAATGATTGTGTTGAAATCCTTTCTATCTTGCAAGTATCTAGAACGAAGACTTTCGGAGGTACCGATTGTTTGTTGACCACGATGCCTTGGCATCATGTATGCCAAGGCAACATCAACGGCTATTTGCTGAGGCCTGCTGCGTAAGTTCTAACTTCGTGAATTTTGGACGATGGCATTTCCGACTTCGGGAGATACCTGAACCGAATGTCGAGGTCGGTTGAGATAACTAAACAATAGAATAGTTGCATACTGTATGAAACCCCATTGCCTATGGGTGGGTAAACTACATTTCTATCTTGATGATTTTTAGAAAGATTTGTGGACCTCTCCTTCATTCACTCGTTTCACCTTACGGTAGATTATCTCATATTTAGAATACAAATTCGAGTTCAAGCAAAATTGTAAACCCTGTCAAGAATCGGTTGCCAGATTCAACGACCTTGTTAGTCCCATGTAGTTGATTAACAACCTTGGTGCAAGCTGAATCTTCATCTCCGTGAAACTGTCAGATCTAATGGGCCAACGTTGTATCACGATAGTAGAGCCTCTCTTCCTTGCTGCTTGCTCACCGGTCAAAGAATACTCGCTGTTTAGTAACGAATCTCTCCAAGGCAATTTCCGAACGAGAGATAGGGTGGGAAGACCGAAGTTCAAGAAAGCTTCACGGGGTTTCACAAATTTGCCCAATATCTTATAGGAAAACCCTCATTTGAAACCATCGATGTATAGTATTTAATTTCGAACCCAAATAAGAAATTCAGAGAACATGGCCCCTCTAAACCTCCATTCTGTGATCTATTTGCGATCCAAAAAAAATTAGATTTAGAGCAGAAGATCATTCAGGCCATGAGACAAAACATTACCAAGAAGGAATTCGACTAACCAGCGTGAGATCTGTTTAGAACCCTTGGCAAAGCGCTCAAATATAAGAAAGACTGGCGGCTGCAGTATCTACCACAAATGACATTTTCAAAGTAATTCTATAATGGATTTTGCGGCAACTGAGTACTGAATAATGTAGAGACGTTGTTTACATCAAAGGTTGTCTGGTTTAGGCACTTGCGACTAGCAAGTCAAACGCCCAATTCCACGAATCCTCATGGCCCTTTCCCTTTCTCCTATTGAGTATGTATATACTTCCAGAAATGCAGGAAAGAATGAGAATACAATGCCGTCCATTAGCAATGAAGATTGCCTCAACATCAAACGACTATTTTTTACCTTCGAATACATCCACTTCAATTAAAAACAACACACTTAATTGCAGCAAACTTGATCTCATCTAAGACAAGATGGCTTCAGAGAAGCATGCAGAAGACAATACAGAAAATCGTTCGGGCTTTATCGAATCCGAAGATGGTGGAGACAAATGCTACGATTGTCCATTATGTCTTGTGAGATACACGACAAAGACGATAGTATTGTTGCTGCTAATATGAAACTTTTGCAGGGATCAGGACGCATTTCCCAGACAGTGAATGGCATCGCAGAAGAATCTGCCGCCTCAATTGAGGGACAACCACCTGAGCAGAGAAGTAGGCTTAGAGCGATCGAGCTTTTGTGGGCGGGACTGAACGACGAGGAGAAACGCGAATTTGAAAAGAACCGCGAGGATGAGAATGGAAAATTTGCGGACACAACCAGCGCAACTGCACAAAGAATCGCTGTTGAAATTGAAGGGCTTAAGGATTGGAAAGAGAGACGCGAAGCTAGAGCAAGAAAATTCGTACGGGCTTCCGCCAGTGGTGAAACAAAAGAATCTGGAAACAAAAGTGTTATGGATGAGCTGAAGGAAACAGGGAAGGCTGTTGCCATTGAAGACAATATATTGAAAGATGAGCAGAAGGGAACCATGACTGAAGTGAAAAATAGCATTGATGCGGCCATTGAGGAATATCAGCTTGAAAATCAAAAGCGGGGAATATTTTTGCATAGAATAAAACAGGTTGCGGAAAACGCTGCTGAATTGGATAAAATCCGGGATGAAGATCGAGGGCTTGAGGAGAGAGTAAATAAGATTATGGAGACTGACAGTGTCGATGGGTTAGAAGAGCTCGAGATCATGAACAAGTTTTATGACTACCAACTCAACAGACTTCATAATATGGGTGAGAGATTTCGGGAGAGAAAAGAACTTGTAGATATGATGAACAGAGCTGTGGAGGACAAGAAATTGAGAGCAAGCAAGAATTAGTTGAGTACAAGACGGAAAGCTTGAGAATGAGAAGAAAAAACATTTGGATGAGGTAGAAAGCCTGGTGGATCATGAGGGAAGAATCGGGGATGAGAAAAACGGAGGAAAAAGATGCATGGATGAGGCAGAAATATTCGTGAATTACAAGAAAGAGTCGATCAGTCATTTGAGGGGAATAATAGGAATAACTGCAAAGTGAGAGGATGAGATTTGGGCATAAGAGAAACTAGGCAGAAAACTCCATAAACTGTAATAAAAGAATTGATTGGTGTTTTGGGGACAAAAGCAGTAAGAGCTTCAAAGTATATTTTCAAGCCAGCTAAAAGTTCAACGCATCAACTCACTGATATCTCTTTCGAAATCATTGTCCCAGCTAATCATTTACATACTCCGAAAGTAGGATAAACGCAAAGGAAATAGATTCATGACCGAAAGCCCTAGTTCAGAGCCCACATCACGATTGACGAGCTTTACTCTCTATCACTATTCTCAATCACCCTGTACTTTATTTGCTCAACCACCGTGCAGATTTCCTCTTATCTTTGCCATCATTGTCAATGCGATTCATTCGGAAGAATGGGACTACTACTCGACTCTACCACGTTGGATGCGGGGGATCTGGTATAAACTTGAATAAGCGTGTAGATCGAATTCAAGTATGTTGTTGTTGTTGATTCAGCCATATCTCCTGGAAGAAAGCTGGCAGTAACGGGAACAGAAGGTATGGAGGAAGAGTGAACACTAGGGTCCACGCTAGGTGGAGGTGCTGGAGCCCGATTAGTAGAGATTACGGATGTAGAAGTGATTGGTATAGTCGCAGTAGTGTGCGATTCGATGGAGATACCTGAATTCGATACACTAGTTGTACTGATAAGCGATTTACTGCCATTGCTGATGGTCGTATATGGTAAGGATGGGGATACTGAATGAGAAAACATAGAAGCTGTAGTAGTAGAAGTATCTAACGCTGTATTGATTATCTCAATCGTTGATGTGTATGTAATGTTGCTAGCTCCAGAGTTTGGTGTTGTGTTGACCTGAGTTGTACTAGAGTATGTTGTAGAGTTGTCAAATCCAGATAGAGTCTTTGAATTAACGATCACACTAGATGAGACCGTAAATCCTGCACTGCTAGTGGATTCAATGACAATGGGATCGGGGTCAATAGGCGAGCTAACAGTGGATGATCCTGTAGTTTCGATGATACTCGGTGTAATAAAAGATGTGGCTGAAGGTATAATACTGGTATCTGACGTCGAGGTTTCAGATTGATATAAGGTTGTTGTATGAGAATCTGTTGGAGAGCTCGATGTTGCAATAGTGGATGGAGTAACGGTTGCAATAGGCTTAAAGCTGCTTGGATCGTTTGAAACGACCGAAGGAACGCTAGATGAATTTAGAGCTGAAGGACTGGTGGGAATATTAGACGGAGTTCCTGCGAGTGTGGAGGATGTTGCAGATTCGGGTAAAGGTGCTGTACTAGAATTTGATGTAAGAATCCCAGATGTAAAGGGGATAGATATGCTATTATCCGTTGTGGAGATAGCAGTGAATGAAACTAAAGGCTCAATGCTACTCGATATAGCACTGGATGACGCAGAAAGTGCAAGAATACTTAATTTGACAGAAGAAAATGCCGAGTTGGTTAGTGTAATAGAGATCGCACTTTCAGATGGGGTTGCTATTGTAGAATTCGATGTAGATATAGCAGCTGAGGTTACAGCAGAGCTAGTACTGATTATTGCTGATGAAGAGACCAAAGAAGTGGATTGTGAACTGCTCAACAAGGCTTGAGAAGTACCTGTGTTGGTAGATGATGAAGTAGAAGCAGAAGCAGAGCTCCCGGATTTAGATTGAGTAACCCCGGATCCTCCCAAAGGAAATGTAACGGTAGTAGTTGTTGTGCTAGGTGGTAATGAAGCAGTAATCCATTCGACCGTGGTACTGGTAGCCCTGTGATTCGAGTCAGAAGGCAAAATATGAGTCAAATCTGAGGAGCTTGATGCTGGATTAGGCGTTTGCTTTGTGTCAATGAGTTTCGATGGCTTTTTGGAGGTAGCAAAAAGAACAGGAGAAAGAGATGTACCGCCAGTTTGGGTTGTGATCTCCGCGGTTGATAATGCGGCGGTACTCTGGGTAAGGTCGAGAACAGGGACAACAGGATTTAGTAATAAGGGAGAGCTGGTGTGCGATACAGCTTGAGCAAATACAGCAGGTATTGAGTCATAACCAACGAAAGCTAAGAACAGGAAATATGTGATGTACATATTTCATTGGGGGGCTTGAAACGAATGAATCAGGCACGCATGCTCTCACCGTTGATAGCTTAACTGACTATACTGTGAGTGTGATGTGGATGTGGTTATCACAAATAAATTTCGACGATAATTGGGAAGATATGACTCGGCAGTGAGAAGTAAATGGTCTGCACATAGTGAATTTGATAAATCGTGCCACCAAATCATGACTTTAGTCCAACCACCTGTGCTGGTATACAACAAATTGTTTTCCGAATGACTTCAATCATCAATTTGGTCGAGTACATTGAACTTTCAATTCTCAGTTTGATTTAGTACAGTGACATTCAAATATTGGTTCTATCTAGATGGACCGCAGATCTTATCTTAAGATTTGGGATAGATCTTCTTGCCTGTTATTGTAAGGCAGATTCGTTTTGTCATAAAGAAGAAAAACTATACAACAGAGCTGATGTGATAGCACATAACTGAAGCATTAGTTCAACTTGTGCATATTAGTCAAGGAGACATGCCTTCATGTTTAATAAGAAGTGAGTGGAGGACTGAGATCTCACTTGTATCTTACTTGTTGTCGTTGAACAAAAAACCAAACGCGAGGTTAATCGAAAATTGCATAGATGGGTTTACGCGGTCACCGTAATAAAATCTATCAGTTCGTTTTATTACAACCGAACCACTCGAGCCGCTTTTCGATAAACAGTAGTTTTTGGAGTTTGCTTATTTATTCATGATGATCTTTCAAGGCTGGAGGCTGGGAGACTGGGAGACTGATTAAATCTATTTTCGTTCAAGACATAAAATGGCACAATGTTGGTGAATGCTATGAGACAACGCGTCCAGGTCGGATGGAGAGTCTAGAAGGTAGAGATCATCTAAAGGGGCGCGGTGTACCTGTCAATCTCCACATCTTGTGTAATGTTAACTAGGTCAAATCCTTGAGATCATCGTTGGACCGCTTCAGCTTCTAACTATTGGATTCACTGAGACTTGAAAATTTTTCACAAGACGAGTTTAACTCGTACGTATCAGTTGTACGCAGCCACGGCAGCCTTCCTCCCTTTGCCAAAATAGATGAGATTTCAACCCCCCTTGTCAAGTTATTTTCAGGCTCGTAAGCTCAGGGGGTCGTGAAACCGTACAAAGACTGGGGATACACTCCACTGGATGACGACTTACAGGGTTGGGACTCCATCTAGACCCATAGATATTTCCAAAGAAACAAAAGCATCCCGTAATTTCTTGCTCCCCAAATGAAGCTCTTACTCCCTATAGTATGCATAATAAGGAAAGTTCCTCTTGTACTAGAATCCCCAATCATAATCGTCTTCAATCATTCATACTACATAATAATCTAGTGAATATTGACAGCCTTGAGCCAGCCACCACCATGGCTAGGCGTAGTAGGGCTGGGGTCAGTTGTTGGCCGTTTGCTGTAGGATTCGTACATGTAACACGAAAAGTGGCTAGGTACTAAATTGCGGCTGTGTGTTGGTTCCATTGATAAAGTGGTACATATAAGTCCATCACACCATCACCAGTCGTTCCCTCTTCCTTCTTTACTCTTCAAACACACAACCTTTCCAGCGTTTAGATTTCCTATCAAAAATAATCACAATTTCATTATGCGTTCCTCCACTGTCGCTTTCGCCGTTACTTTGGCCTTGGCCAACTCCGCATCAGTTCTAGCTGCTGGTGGTTCTGCAGCTACAATCACCTATGCTTCTCCTACCATTCTTCAAACTGGAGACAGCGAAGATATCAGTATTAGCCCGACCATTGCCAGTGCGGCTGCCACCAGCACATCATTTTCCGCTCTGGTCCCAATAACCTCTGTTCCCTCCGCTCGGGAAAGCAGTACTTTGTCATCGTATGCATCCTCCTTCTCCTACTCCATAAACTTCATATCCTCCTACAAACCCGCATCTGCATCTGGATCAGTATACTCATCCGGTTCCGTGTCCAGTTCTATTGTCTCCGGCAAGCCAGGCGTCTACTCCAACTCCACCCTTATCTCCACCGCAACTGCCTCTGCCTCTAGTGCCGGCACATCTACCGCAACTGCCGTCACTGAAGTTCCTGGAGCTACCACCGGTACTAGCAAAACTGGAGCTGCGTCAAGTGCGAGCGCGAGCGCCTCAACATCAAGCTCAGCTGCCGATGCTTTGTCGTTGAACGGAGCATCCTGGAGTGCTGGAGGTCTTATGCTTGGTGGAATAGCCGTTGTATTTGGCTTCTTCTAATTGAATTGCAAATTTTGGTTGGGTTCACAATGAGATAAATATGTGATGGCTTTTGGGATCTTCGAATCAATGCATGGAAATGGGAATGGGAGTTTAATGAGAGAGGTTATTGAGTTTGAGTTCGGCATTTTGCATACATCAGTTTTGGATTTAATCTTCTGATCCTAATTCTTGATGTTGACGGATGCATTCTCTACGATCATAGATACCAACTTGTATTAATATTAGATAAAAATTAAGCCGGCTTGATTGAATTTATTCATGCAATACGTATATTTCGATTAGAGAGTGTTTGGTTGTGATTATTGCAAATTATTAATTGTCACCAGATGCGCTTTCTGAATATAAGCTGAAATGCATCATTCCGCTATCTTAATTCAGTCTTCCGGCTAAGCTTTTTTTTTTACAGCTAACAATACTTCTTTTATCATGGATCTCAGTAGGTCCCCAAATTTGCGCTTTTCTTGTCCGCAGTCTGTTCATATAAACTTCGCGATTGCTCGAAATTTTCTGCCATTAGTTCGCTCCATGGATTCGCTCTGCTTGTAACATATCAGTCATCTAGACTGTGATGAGATTTGCTCCGAGACTAGAAGGTAATGGGGCTATTCAAAATATTCTTTCTCTTGAAAGATGTCCTGCGGGGCCAGATTCAGGCCACTGACTTCATCGAATTCTCGGCACTCCCTCAACGAGCCTGAGCCATCAAAGTCGAACGCCACCGCAACTTTCTCAAGGGTCGGAAAATGGAGTGGACGGAATATTCAAGAGATATCAAAATATTATTGTGCGCGCAGAGAATCTTGAACCATATATCACAAATTAGAAAGTTGACCCTCATGGCGGCGCCCGGAAATCAAGACAGTGATACTTTAGAGACTTTCTGAGTGGTGATGTTGTCGCTGCATGAAACCTTGAGCAGCACTTTACAACCGGCACAAAGTTGAACTGGATAGATTCACTTGCTTGAAGAATTAAAATGGATGGGCTTATTTTGTAGTACGTGCCTTGACTAGTTAGTTAACTTATGCCATATATTGTAGGCTTTTGTCCAAGATTTTACGGCATGCTTCATGAGGTATTTTGATCGGAGCAGTCATTTAGTGAAATTCACAATGCACGTCTCCAGAGAAATTTTCTTTAAACAACTGAGATGTAGAGACCGGATATTGGTTGCTATTGAGCTTAACAAAAGTTGGGACGAGTCAAGTCACTAGACTCAAACTCAAATTTGTAGGCAGGTCTCCGGTATACTAGTTCACACGTCCTATTAAAGCGAGTTATTTATACTTCTTCTTGGATACTCTTGATCTCGGACATTCACTGCTCACTTCTCTTTACACTTTCAAATTTCCGAATGGTTTACTCTATGTTTGCTAGGGTAAGAAGATAATTTATTGTGGTATCAAAAATCAGTCTTGGTTGTCATAGAGACATAACAATACTATTATGCACATTCCATCAGGTAAAACAGTGATCAGAACCCTATCATTTCAATCCACTCAGTATAATCAGACAAAATCCTATCTCTGATCCATTCATGTCGCATGATCATGATATTATCGAGCTGTCCGTCATTTACACTTTCCTTAAAAATAAAATAGGATTTCCAGTGACGCAACCAGCGACGCAAACTTTCAGGGCATGATTTTAAGTCTTGTTCCATGACCGCGAAAGCTTCCATATCCCAGCTATCTCCTTTGTTGGACGGACTTGGCAGTACAAGAGAAGGGGGACATAGAGATCCATCAGGCATGGGTATAGCCTCAACGGATCGGAAATAATCGAGGTATTTGTGCGCCAACTCAGTTTCCTTCTTGCCACCTGGTAGTCTTTCACTATCTCCATAAACCGATCGAAGCAAATAATGATAGGGTACTAAAAGTCCACGTCGGTATTGGGGGCCCATCCAGGTCTTGAGAAGCATGGAGAGACGTTTTGCTGGTAATCCAGAGGTCGCTCTCTCAGATAATTCAACTAGCTTAGGATTGACGTATTTGAAGTGCTGATACATATTTCTACATGTTACCCCGAGAGAGGCACGCATACAGGGTGATAGTTCCCTCATGATAGCTGTAATTATCTCAGCGGGCATTGAGTTGAGGATTCTCAATTGGTCATGGTTCTGAATGGATGAAAGGCCTGATAGATTCAGTTAGTACGATCAACCAGAGACGAGGATGTAAGGAAACTTACTAGCTAGCTGCGCGGAAGAATTCTCTTTGAGATCGAAGCCCACATTAAGGGCGTGCGATTCGTCGTCCACTTTGGCTGGATCATTCTGCAGAAATCTTTTAAGATAATTCTCATTTATATTAATCTCGCTCATTTTGGTAATTAAGAAGAAGCTTTCACGTGAGACGTTGAGGGAGATATTGTTGAAGAAGATCTGTTGAAGAATTTGTTCGTGGAAGATGATGATTATTCTGAAATGATTCGTTGAGGGTTTGTGGAAGAGGGGATACCATGAGAGGAGGTTGACATATATAGCCTAAAACCTACAACCTCGTACCGTAACACCGGCAAGACCGTACCACATCTGGTATAAAAGTGCCAGAATAACCACTGTCGCATGACTAGTGAAAATCATGTTTTGAATAATACACTGATTTATCAATAACAACCTTTCAAGTGTGTGGAATAACCGTACTATCTCGCTAAGAAAGCTGAGCAACGAGTTTATCTAATACTAGCGCGAGTTTGAGAACAGCCTCGCTACCCTACCAATACCAAGGTATTGGTACCGTACAACTCTTCATTACGCAATGTGAGCTCTTTATTGACAAATCAAGATATCTGCCGTAGGTTAGAGAACCATTGACCGTAGTTCCGATAATGTAAGTTATACCGAACTAAGTGAATCACGTCGAAGAGCTCCAAAAGCCATCAAACTCTTAACAAATAGATTAAAAGTCATCAGAGCTTATACCATATGGTATCTCGGCTTTCAAAAAACCAAGAATCCCTGGAGATATCCGAAGTTGATGGCGGTTCAGAGTCACTTTACCGGGACAAAACCTTGATTTCCGGAGTCATGGAGTCACCCGAGCTTCTAAACCAAATTGACGGCGGTAAATCTACCTCAAAATCTGCCAGCTCTTTGGGAAGTCAGACTCTTGGTATGCTAGTCCAATTTGAGCGTCAAGAGATGCAGCTAACTCTGAATTTTGTGTTGATGATGATATCGAGAAGAGTAATCAAGTTGCCATCAATGATCTTCCAAACGAAATCCTCATGAACATATTTGATGAACTCAATCCTTGTGTGTTTGCTTGTTTCGGGCTTACTTGTCGACGATTCTATGCCTCTTGCGAGAAATATCACCCGAAACATTTCAGCCTAGCTTTTTATGTTGATCAAGAATGCTATGAAGATATATTTATAGCCTTTTGCACTATCCTTTGGGCTGTGCTTCTTCTCCCGACGTGGATGTTTCCACTCATGAAGCGTGCGAAATTTAGGAGATACGATCAATGCTTACCCTATGAAGAACTAAAAATGGCTTGGTATTCTGGTCAAGGAAAGCATTTGGCCGATTTGATAGAGAACTGGCAAGGATTGTGTCATTATCAGAAGACTTGGTTTGATATCGATAAAAGTCCGTATACGTTCTTTCTTCCAAAGTTTATTTCGGTATCCATCTACAATCCTAGTAACGAGAATTGTAAGGCAAAGCTAGCTCTTCAGATAGATATAAAGATCATGTACGTCACATATCTCTATATGAAACTCCCATGTTCCTAGTATTGTCTGAGAAATATTCACCTTTGTATGAGGCGGAAAACCCTGCTTTACCAAACCCTCACCAAATGGACCCTCGAGCTTAGTTTTTGGAAGCCAGAGAGATAATTTTGAGGGATAGATGCAATTATGCGCAGAAAGAGATTTGGGCAGACTCCTGGGGGCACTATGCCGTTGCGCAAGGCCGTAGATACTGGCCGCAACTGTCAGCGATGGATTTCTTCTTGGATTGGAAAGAAATGATGGGCTTGTGAAGATGTAAAGAGGGAATCTTTCTAGGGAAGTTTGATGATCACAAAAGAGACTATCTAGTTTAAACACTAGCCAGTTTTCTAATTAGTTTTAGTTGAGGATAAAATGCAATAATCAACCACTCATGTAGAAGAGTCCTTGATCCAAGGAAGATACGTGATTACCTTGCACAATATTAATTCCTCGTTTATATAATGCCGCTGCGAGATTTTAACAAGCTGATCCAGAGAGTTATTTTAAATCAATATTAAAGCGAATCAAGAAATGAAAGCCGTTGTATTCCCTAAACATAAAATACTCCAGTAACGAATTAAAATAGGAACCTGATTTTCTCATGTTTTTGCTTATCATAATATATCTTATATGAAGCAAAGTCGCGTATGTTACATATTCCTGCTACTCCAATGCATATTTGAGCCAGACTAGTATCAGAACCAATGTTGTAGTGACTCTCCAACCCCTTGAGTACGGGCAAGAAGCTTGTGAGCGCTGCTAGACCTATCAATTTTAGTATCTATGGCCGGAATAGCATGAAATGATGCCAAAAACGCGTCACTGGGAGCAAAAATGCTGCTGAAAGTTTGAGTGAGTTGAAACCCATGGTGGTAGTTGAAAGCGGTCTTTGAGGCCACTCCTCATGTATAAAGCCTAAAGACCTTCAAAACAATCTAATTTTTTTAATGAACGTTCAGATATAGAGCGGAAATGCTGGCTTGTTATTTGTTCCGTGAGGTAATGCATGGTTGTAGCCGAATTCCAACACTTTCCCCCAGACTCAAGCAGGATTTTTCATCCTCTGACCATCTAAAGGTTAAAAATATACCTCCGATGGCATCCTTACTTGCATTCTCGCAGTCACAAGTCCTGGAATATATGCAAAAACTAATCGTCACACCGGCTGGTAATGATTTTGTCTTCATTTTTCTTGAAAAACTGAACCCTTCAAAGGCAACATAGCGGTTGCACTCCTGAAGCGGTAAAGATATCCGCAACAACACCGTTAAACACAAGGCCCACATCGCTAATTTATAGACTGTCAGGGGGCGCACGGTTGTGGGGATAGGCTTTTGTGGCGCGAACTTTAATCTTGAACACCAACAACTGTTCACCACAAATCTGGTTCGGAAACTACTTGCAATATTCATTATCAAACAAATGTCTGCTCAAGTTATTTGCTACCCGCTTCTGGGTCAGACTACCGTCATTGCAGGGAAACAGGTAAGACTACATCATATACTCCATGTGATGGAAGTAAATTGCTCACCTGACATATGCATAGGTTGATGTCACAGTTGCATTATTTCCACATAATGATGAAGAGACCAACTGGGAGGTGGCATTATGGTATGGCGTGAAGATTATGAGCTGGGAGCAGCTTGATCTCGTTCGGATTGATGATGATATACCAGTAGTAAGTATATCTGATTGTTGACCATTGTTATGTGAACTGAACTGACGGAAAAACAAAGCTTGCTGTAGACCCTACGGACTCAGTTTTGTTCTTCTCAAACACTATTCAGCACCAAAAACTCAAAGGACAACAGGTTTGTTACACCATCAAGTACAGACGAAGTGGCGATTCAACCTGGAAATGGGTGAATGATGATCCCAATCCGATTGGTGATGCAGAGATCATTTTCCAGAAATCATCAGCTATTTTACCTTTGCCTTCCATGGAGGAGTATATCTCCAATCTATCAGGTGACCTTGATGTAAAATATCATGGCCAACATGAAACATCTAATTCACCTGTATGGACTTTCACATATTCAATAATTGCTCCTGTCGCTTCAGCCCCCGAGCCAAGTGTTCAACGAATCAACATTGGATTCCCAAAGGATGTGGTCAGATACTTTTCACTTGTCAAACGAATGAACTTCTGGCTAGTACCACGTCACGGAAAATCCATATTTGCACTGGGCGAAGATGATTGTCAATTCTATAGAAGAGATGCGGAATCAAAAGCGATTCTTATATCCTCTCTAAGAAGTGATGGGATGCATTTTGTGATGCTTGCGCTGAGTGTGAATGGGGTTGGAACGACGT
This sequence comes from Sclerotinia spermophila, assembly GCA_038090695.1. Classification (NCBI taxonomy): domain Eukaryota; kingdom Fungi; phylum Ascomycota; class Leotiomycetes; order Helotiales; family Sclerotiniaceae; genus Sclerotinia; species Sclerotinia spermophila. The sequence goes on from JBBMOJ010000093.1 coordinate 82,294, forward strand.
TGACCTCTGGTGAGAATGGGAGTATCATCTTGATAGGAAGAAATGAGAGCGAGGAGGAAAGAGAGGGAACTGTGGTATGTGCCGTGGGAAAGACTGAGGAGGAGGGTATTGCGGCTGTGATGGACCATGCAAAAAGGGTTGTTCGGGAAAGCTCGAATATAAAGCCAACCATCAGCCAAAAGGATGAAAAGCTCGAGGAATCTGTAGAACTCAAGAACAAGAAGAGTTTCCACGATGAGCTGGTATATTGTACATGGAACTCTCTAGGTCCTACCTTAACATCCACCACTCTTTTTGCCGCACTTGACGATCTCGATAAATCCTCAATCTATCCATCTACGATCATAATAGACGATGGATGGCAGTCCATAACGCCGTTCGGTTCCGATACCTTCCCCAACAAACATCGTTGGTCGAGATTCGAAGCTTCATCAACATCTTTCCCGGAAGCTCTTGCCAACCTCTCACTGCGAATTAGAAAATCTTATCCATATATCAAAAATATTGGTGTTTGGCACGGCATCTTTGGGTACTGGGGTGGTATTGAGCCTGAAAGTGAGATCGGAAGGAGATATAAGTTGCGATGGGTAGAAATTAATAATCATCGCCGGAGTGGAATGTGGGTTGTCGATGCTTGTGACGTGAGAAGATTTTATGATGATTTTTATTCGTACGTCTTATTTTCCAACTATCCATTATAACTTACCTACACTACTAATGCCCTATAGATTTCTCGTCAGCTGTGGTATAAATGCGGTCAAGCTGGATACTCAAGGATTGTTGGATGATCTGAAAGATCCCAAAAACAGAAGAGAATTAATACCAGCCTATCAAGATGCAATCCACGCATCTCTAATCTCTCATTTCAAAGATAAAGTAATATCATGCATGTCACAATATCCCTCCAATATCTTCTCACCTCCAATACTACTCTCCTCATCGACACATACACCAAATAAAATAGCCATGCGCAATTCCGATGATTTCTGGCCAAATGATCCTGCAACTCATGCTTGGTAAACTTTCCATTTTCCCATTCCTCTTTACGTATACCCCCTCAACCAAACACTAACCAAGCACCATAGGCACATCCACACCAACTCGCACACCTCACACCTAACCACCCATCTCGAAAACATCATCCCAGACTGGGATATGTTCCAAACCTCCTCCCAACCCCCCAACTACTCCTACTACCACGCCGCTGCCCGCGCTCTCTCCGGCGGTCTCCTCTCCATAACCGACCTCCCCAACCACCACGATCCCACCCTCCTTTCCCGCTTCTCCTGCACCCCTTTCTCATCTCCCCACCCATCAACCTCCACCCCCCCCCATCATCCTCCGCACCCACCCCGCAAAATCCACATCCGTATACAGCAATTCCCACGAACGCCGCATCCTAAAACTCCTCACCTCCACCATCGAAACCAACACTAAAGTCCTTGGACTCTTCAACCCTTTTTCCTCCGGCCCCATTACCGAGATCCTTGGACTCGAGGATTTCCATCCCTCTTCCCATTTCAGCTCTTTATCAGAAGATGAAGAAAACGCATAATATATACTCCACAGCTCCTCCAGCAATCATCTCTCTCCTCCCATTTCCTCAAAAGCCCGAGGAATAAGCGCAAGTAAATTCCTCGTCACATTACCGGAGTCTGGTTGGGAAACTCTTACCGCGTGTCGTGTTTATATTTTTCCTCTAGCCTTATCTTCTAATTCTAATCCCAATCTCGACGCCATCTCTATCACCAATACCGAACAAACACAAGTACAAGTACAAGAACGCTCACTTGCCCACGACAACCCCAAATTCAAACTCGCAATCCTCGGTCTCCTCCACAAATTCGTCGGCGCGGCTGCGATCCTCCAGAGCTCCCTTTCCCTCTCCCTCTCCATTTCCCCCGGAACCAAATCTTATCCATACCCACCCCCCAAAACCCTACTCAAAATCCAGCTCCAAATAAGCGGCGCTGGAGTCCTCGGTCTTTACATCTCCTCCTCTCCCTCTCCCTCTCCATCAAAACCCCCCTACCATCCACCCTCCACATCTCCCACCACAACTGCTCACACCTCCTCCTCCTCCCTCAACACACCAAAATAGAATATCTGCACTCGGCCCGCGAATACTTGATTTCTATTGATCTTGTCGCGATCTTGAATTATAATTTGGATTCGAATTTGGATTTACATTCCGGAAGTACGAAAGATCAAGCGAATTTCGATGATGCGCACGCGCAGGCGCTTGGTGGGGTAATGGTTGAAATTGGGATTTTCGTGTAAAGTGATATGGAATTTGGGGGTGGGTTTTTATGCTTGTGTGGACTGTGTAGAAGAGGAGATTAGAATTATGAATGGTTGCTGAGTATGTGGAATTCTTGGGGGGGTTATCTCATGAGAGTCTATCTATCGATTTAGTAATATGTTATGTTGTATGATACAATTTTTGGTATTGTCGGGACAATCGTAATAAAGCCCTTATGAGATGCATGAATGAAACATCCCGGGAAACTCATGCATCGTATCCCATACGCTCAGCCTATTCTGACAGGAGATCCATCTGGTATGAAGATAGAAGCTCCGCACCATGTGAAGTATCCCGCAATCCCACACGTCAATCCATACAGCACTATCCACCACTCTTCTTCCGTCTACAAGATGCTCTACCAAGTCTCCTGTATATACCTCTTCATTTTCTCCATAGTCGCGATGAAAACCTCCGCTTCCTCCATATCCATTCCCACATAATTTTGCAAGACGCTCAGAAAAGCGCATCTTACAGCCTTGGGCATACCACCCGAGCTACCACAAACATAAATCAATACACTTTGACTCATCAGCAGATCTGCGATGACCTGTCCTTTTGCCTTAATCTCATCTTGTACATAAATTTTCTGTTTTTGATCTCGCGAGAACACCGGACATACACATAGATGATCTTTGACACGGTCCGACTCCCACTCATGAGAATAGAAGTAATCTGCGTTGCGATTGCGTCCGCCATATATAAGCATGGTTTTTCCAAACCTAACCCCACCGTCCTTGGAGCTTTGGATTTCTTCGGAGCGCTGTAAAATCAGAGATCGTAGAGGTGCAATTCCCGTGCCTGCACCAACCAAGATAAGTGAATAGTTTGGCAGAAGCGAGGGTGTTTTGTAGAAAGAAGGGTTCGAATTGTACTTGAGCGTGAGATTGGTTCCATCGGGAAGAGTGGCCAGATAACGGGAACAGAGGCCATTGCGAACCTTTTTAAGAACGGTGCGGTATTTGACAATGGCGACGAGAATTTGGAAGTAATAATCGTTGTAGGGTCTAGGATCATCATCATCGTATCTACCGGGATTGTTCAACTCTTTAGACTCTTTGGACACTTTATCTTCGACTACTGTGGGTTCGTGGCAGATGCCACCCGTACTGATACTGAACTCGCGACCTCGGATGACGGGGAAAATGCTGATGGCATGTTTCCAGGGAAGCTTAACGCTTGGAAAGTCTTGAAGACATTCGAGGATACTGCGACGAGGACGAGTTGTGTAATCATAAAGTTCATCAGTATAGAGAGGGTCTCGAAACTCAAGGAGGCGTGCTTTGTGCGTCGGATCGTCTGTATAACCAGCCATAAGCTCGAAGAAACGACGCTTGGGAATAGCTTGAAAATCAAGATTGTGAATCAATAACTCTCTGAGTGTTTGTTCGTCTCCAATCTGATGGAGACCATCTGGGGGCATTATCAAATTTTGAGCGCCGAACCAATCGGGTGTTTTTGGTTTAAAATGTAACTTCAGATCCGCAACGTCGTTCCATCCCATCAAGTCAATGAGGGTCTGGACATCTTCAGGAAAGTTTTTGGGAAAAATAGATATAGTATCTCCGGGATATACCATAAATTCTTTGGCTCGTATTTTAAAGGTAATCTCGCGAACATCCTGCCAGTGGTCTGGAGGAGTGAGACGCAAGTTGCTTTCCACAGTGACAATAAGTGAATGATTTTTCTTGATCCCATTCAGAAGTGCGGGTGGGGGCAATACGTTATCAACTTCTGGTTGTTCTGTATCAAAATCGGTCAACCGATTTGTTGGTTCTGGTGGAGGGTCAAATCCATTATCAAATCTAAGCCCAGATTCCAGACCAAATTTGTCTGCCATTGCTGCTGTGTTTGGGACAGAAGATTGGTGAGATTGATCATCGGCTTTTCCCAGTGTACCTTGATCAGTAGAAGTCTTGGGTAAGTTGGAAACCTCTGAATTTTCAGCAGCAGCAAGCTTATTATTTAATGAATCAAAATTTGCTTGATCATTTTCACCAGTGTTTTCAAGTGGTGAACCAATATCCGTGGAAGATTCGTTCTTCAACTCTAGCCAGTATTTTGGGGGTAGAAGAACATCATCAGGAACTGGGTCTAAGCCCTCTGGTAATGGATATGATTCAAGGAGCTTCTTCCTGAGATCAATATACCAAGATAGGAAAGTTCCATCAATACTAAGTATGTTAGAGAGTGAGGTAGGTACAAAGATTGGAAAGAACAACACAGAGCAGCTTCCACTGCGGAATATATATGTAACGCGGTTCCAATATGAACAAAAGAAAGTCTGGCAAAGAAATAGAATCCCATTTACCCTTCTTCATGTTGTTCATCTGCTTCGCCTCTAGGATATATTTCATTCCCACCTAGCTGTTCCAATCTTTTATGTAATTTACGAGCTGCAAAATTGAATCTAAAGAGTTGTTAGTATCATTTCATTTGGCCACTGTCTTCCCTCATCTCTTTCTTTTCTACATTACTTCCATCCCAATTTGTACCTACTTTGCGTAGGAACTATCACCAAGACCAAAAGTGGTGAAGTTCACGTGACTCAAACAATTGGGAGGCAAACGCTTTCTCAAAAGACTATTCCAAAAGTTCCTTGAATTTTTTGGAAATTCTCCTTGCCCTGTAGTGGATAATGTGAATATCACAAAAGTATGTTTTGATAATTCCCTCTGTTTGATACATTCAAATAAGCAGCACATTCGGAATAAATCTGAGGGAGGGAGGATTTACATACAATATCAACCTCATCCATCTCACACACCCTTGTCATGAAATGAAGTCTTTCCGTAATGCGTCCCAATTCTTCGGCCACATCTTGAGAGTTTCCAGTTTCTGTTCCATAAAGGATAAGTGCACTCCTGTCATGCCGTTGACCATTGAGAATTTCGAACATTTGGTAAGAATTAGATTAATTGTTGGTTGGCTGTGGTAATGGCAAATATAGAGTAAATGTTTAAGGTTATTGTCATGATACAGTATAAATTTCACAATCGACCAGTTATTAGTTGGTAAGAAAAATGATTTTTGCTCACCAACTATCAAAGAAGAGGAAGCATGGAAGTCACGGGACTTTGATAAAAAGATTGGATAATTGGCTTTTAATCCTTCTTCTATTCACCTCACCCAACACTGTGTGTAAAGCTTATTACTATGTATGTGAACAATTGATGAAATAGTTAAGTTTTCAAGGTGTATGTATCCTTGTGTGATATTTGAAGTTATGTGTTTGTGTAATTGTGTGTACATACAGCTGCATTCTTCGAGAAAGGGAAACAAAGTCCTTGTGTTGTTAGGTGAAAGACTTTTCCCTTACAAAGTCAACGGCCACGTGAACGGCAACGGGGTTCGTACATCGATCGTAGTCTTATTTATATCTTTCTTACATACAGAATAAGACAGAGAACGCTTATTATTAACAGAAAGCGGTAGAAGAAAAGGTTGTTTCCAACCAAGCAAGCTGCAATGCAGACATCCTCATTATTATGAGTAAGTACATAATGACTGACAACACCACATACAAAAGAAAGAGTGGGAACAGATTGATTTACTCGTACTGTTGGGAAGATGGGGGATAAAGATTCCTGTACTGTATACGTGATGGATGAGGCTATTTCTATTTAGATAATATCTCGATATCTAGATATATGCATTGTAAGAATATAATAGTAATTTATTCAACTTTCTGCTGGAGATGGCATCTTGATAGTAAGATTAATAAATACATCGTAGATATTGATTGACATACTCCATACCTAGTGATGGATCGATCTACATACTCACGTGATACTTTACTCGAGTAATTTTAAGTGGTCCTACGATAGAACCCACCCATATCTTTGATGTCATAAGAACAATGACATATTTGCGTATGAAATCACCTACTCTGTAGTTCTATACCTCCTTCTTTGCATTTTCTCTAGATTCTTACTTCAGTCGTTGTACACATAAGATATCTACTTTTCACCTTATACAATAAGCGATCAAGCATTCATTAAGAAGGAATTCTATCAATTTATACACCCCTTCCCAGATATTGTTATTGACCATATAGAGGGAGACAAGTAGACAATCGCCAAGTCGTTGATCCTTCCTTCCCCTTTTTATGACTCCTTGACTTTCTCGCGATTTCCCCATGTTATGTGTATGTGGCATCCGAGGACAACATCAAATCTCCCACCGTAATATCTTTATATATCGACTTTCTTTTAAATGTTTTAAGCAGGAAATACAATGAATTCAAATATCTATCAGTATTGTTTAACGCCATGATTCCTCTTTATCTATCTCGCTATTTCCCCCTGTCATTATATATCTCAGCCCAACATCAACTTCTCTTACTATGAGCCAAAGGTAGAATACATGTATCCTAGTAATTGCGACTATCATGAATCTATTTATTCCTCTTTTTATCTCCTATCTCACCCATTTCCCCCATGTTTATTCAATATCAAATCTCCTTCTCACCGTGCCACCTGCCACCTGCCAACTGCCTGCCACCTTATCAATGACTCTTCCCTAGTGAATTATTAATTGTCTTCTTCCTTCTTCCTATGGATTGCTTTGGCTGGTCGACCCCTTCTGTCTAATCCAATAATTCTCTAATCGAATAAAATCCCCCATGTCCCACCCAGCCCTGTTCAGCCACTTGCTTTAATCCAATTCCGGTAAGTGCCACTCGCTAAGATGCGGCTGCCCCAGTGATTCCATTGGAATTTGATATATTCGCCCACTGCGCAATCCCGACTTCTTTCTCCCTTTCCTTTTGAACACCTCAACTTCAAGAATTCCACCAAGTGTCAATCACAACAAAACCTCAACCAACTTCCCCAAACCAGACCACTAGGGCACCTAGCTACCCTTTTACAACTCCCCCAAATTTGTTCAGAGAGTACTCAAACACTCCCAGCAAACGTCGATCAATTTTCAATTCAATTCAAGCTTCTACTCAGTCTTAACTACCACACACCATCAAATCAATTATCATCATGTCTAGCATCGTGGAGAAAGTTTCTGACGCCGTCAACGACGTTACTGCCGCTCTTGGCAACACATCCATCTCTGACAAGCCCGCCGAGACCACCACTGGTGAGAAGGCTGCCAACACTACTACCGACAAGGAAGCTGTTTTGGCCAGTGCTGCAGAGGGAAGAAGACTTTACATCGGTAACCTCGCATATGCGACCACCGAGGGGGAGTTGCAAGCCTTTTTCAAGGGATACTTAATGTAAGTATTACCTCTATATTCATTTGATACGTTATCTTCAACTTCGCCTTTGATTTTCATCAAAATATCGTCCGCCGCTTCAAATCAGCAGATTCTAGGAAGTTGCGAATATCTCGGCACCTTCCGAATGTATACAATTTGTAAAATTTTCATTGCACAAGCTAATACTCTTATACAGTGAATCCACCTCTATCCCAAAGAACCCACGTACTGAGCGTCCAGTCGGATATGCTTTCGTCGACCTTTCTACCCCAACTGAGGCCGAGCGTGCTATCTCTGAGCTCTCTGGAAAGGAGATCTTGGACCGCAAGGTCTCTGTTCAACTTGCTCGCAAGCCAGAGACAAATGACAAGACTGAGACTGCTGCAAGCGGAGGAGAGGGTCAATCTGGCGGTGAAGGTGGACGCCGTAGACAATCTGGCCGTGGACGCGGACGTGCCCGTGGACGTGGAGGACGCCGTAACAATGCTGTAAGTTTTGAAAGTTACATCACCCTAAAGAATAGTTTGCTGATACAGATACAGTCCCGTACTGAGGAGGGCGCGACCGAGACACCTGCTACCACTGAAGTTCTTCCTTTGACCGAAACCACCAACCAAGCTACTACTGAGACTAAGGAGGCTAAGCAACAAGGCACTCGTCCCCCCCGTGAGCGTCGTGAGCGTGGTCCACCAGCTGATGGAATTCCATCCAAGAACAAGGTCATGGTTGCTAACCTTCCATATGATCTTCATGAGGACAAGGTATGTTCAAATCCAGCCTTTTTTTCTTCTTCAAAAAAATGATTTGCTAACAGCGTTGTAGCTCAAGGAACTCTTTTCTGTCTATGAGCCAGTTTCTGCCAAGATCGCCCTTCGCCCAATCCCCCGTTTCATGGTTAAGAAGCTCCAAGCCCGAGGTGAACCCAGAAAGGGTCGTGGCTTTGGTTTCGTTACTCTTTCTAGCGAGGAACAACAACAAAAGGCCGTCGCTGAGATGAATGGAAAGGAAATTGAAGGTCGTGAGATCGCCGTCAAGGTCGCTATTGACAGCCCAGACAAGACCGATGATGATGTCAACGCTGGCTCTGCCGATGCTAGCGCCGAGACTGCCGCTGCCCCACCAGCCGGTGCTGAAACCGTTTCTGCTTAAGCTGGAGACGTTGTATGATGTGAAATGAGAGGAGATTTCTGCAGTCCTGCAGACGATAGACTAATGCATTGCTATGCGTTGCTTTTGGACCATTGTCGGCGCGTTGTGGAAGCTCTTAGAGAGAAGGATGGATTTGCTCCTTTGATATACTCAAATGGACCGACCATCTTCTTGACGATTTTCTTTTAGGTGGACATATGAATACTAACTCGGTGGATTTGTTGATGGCGTCTAAATAGATCTATGAGCTTCTACGCTCTTTCTTTCCGACAGACTTAACTTTTCATTTCCGAGTATGGGTTCATAGTTCTTCATGACTCTTTTTTCAAAAACTATGTCTTATTACAATTTTGCTGGCATTCTGTGGGTGTACACTAGATTTTTTTCTGACGTGCTTCCATATGGGATGGGTGAGCATGGAAAAATTATTGATTAATGATTGATGACAACCCTATCATTATCAGATCAATGATAATAAAGTGAACGAACGATTTTACCAGCAGAACCATAACTGTTCAGAGTGATTTGAATTGTGATGTGAGATACCATGTGGTCAGCCAAAACTCTGGTACCAAATGGTCTTGCTAATTTACGGATAAGACATGCTCCTCCATTCAGATATTGAGTACCCTCGTCTCAATCATTTCAATTGATTCTAAGAACCCCTTTTTCCCCAAGTTCCAATTCCAATCCCAATCCCAACCCAATTCCAACCCAATCCTCATAATCTCGATCTTTAACCTTGAATATTGATTGGTCTAGATTCCTTTAGCGTGGTTAGACCTTAAATGCGCGAACACTCTCAAATTTAGAACTCCAATGCCCCTTTGTAAGCGCCCCACCACATTGAGATTACAAGCGATCCATATTCTACGATAAACATCTCTATCCATCTATACCTCGTACATGCCACCAATCAATAATTTAATTTTACTCACTGAATTCTTGAGACTCGTATAAGATAACCAATATTAGAAGATACGTCACTGGGCAATTGAGACCTAGAGCGCGGAGAAGCCTGGGCGGCCACTTTTATCGACCTAACAAGATACACACAGTCACCAATTGATCCAACGCAAATAGTAGAAATGACTTCAAAGGCTATGTGGGAGGTTGATCCGGAGACAAGGTCAAAGGTATTCCTTTCTCTTCGGGGTGCCCATTTATGCGCGCAGACTCCCATTGTCTTGTTTATAACAGAAGAACTTATGCTAAACATATCTTAAACTCAGCTCCTTGATATTTCCAAAACCAATGCCAACGACCGATGTATCGACTGTGGCGCACCCTCTCCTCAATGGGCTTCACCAAAGTTCGGCGTTTTCATTTGTTTATCTTGCGCTGGCGTTCACCGCGGATTGGGGGTCCACATCAGTTTTGTAAGAAGTATCACAATGGATGCTTTCAAGGCGCAAGAAATCGAGCGAATGCGAGAAGGAGGAAATAAAACTTGGAGGGAATTCTTCGACCAGGACGATAGAAATGTTATGAGTGGTATCACGTAAGTGGACTATTTTGGGGACACAATTCTTGCAGTGGACAATGGGCAGTGGGAAGTGGCGCATAACTGATCGTTCACAGTTGGGATGATGCAACGATCGCGGAGCGATATTCTGGCGAAGTTGGAGAAGAATATAAAGAACGCCTCACCGCCAAAGTCGAGAAGAGAGAATACGTCCCCGTACCTAAAGCTCCTGCTTCAAAATCTACAACTGCTGCTACCTCTTTCTCCAACCATAGTTCTAGCAACTCCCAATCACAAACTCCTCTTGGCGCAAGAAACTCCAGCCCTTCTAATGGCAAAGTGAAGGTCGACGATAGATATTTTGCTGGACTTGGAGCTGCGAATGCGAACCGATCCGAGGATTTACCACCCTCGCAAGGAGGCAAATATGGAGGATTCGGAAGTCAACCCATTGAGAGAGAAGATAATAATGCAAAATTACCCGGGCTTGAAGATTTACAAAGAGATCCTGTGGCGGCACTTACGAAGGGCTTTGGATGGTTCACAACTACTGTGGGAAAGACGGCAAAGTCTGTTAATGAAGGATACATACAACCTACTGCTGCGAAGGTAATTCAATTTCCCTGACATCTCATATCGATTATGGCCTTTTCATGTCCCTATAATCAACATCAACTAATAGGTTAACTAATAACTTTACTTCACAGATCGCCGAATCCGATGTAGCCAAACAAGCACAGCTTACCGCTGCGCAAGTTGCCCGAAATGCGCAGACTGGAGCCAAAAATGCCGCAGATGGATTCAATCGTTTTGTAGAAGGTAGCGGGGGTGGTCCTTCAAGGAATGTACCCATTGATGAGAGCAGGAAGGACTTCTGGGATAGTTTTGCTGATGCTGGGTCTAAGAGGCAACATGCACCGAGTGCATCGATTGGAACTGCGGCTGTCAAGAGGAATGGTGGAAATGGAAATGGAAGCGGGGTTGGAGCAAAGAAAGACGATGATTGGGAAAAGTGGTAGATAGCGACTTGGAAGGCAGTTTGGTTGAGGAGACGATGAGGATATGTGGATAAAGAATAACGGTTGGGTGAATGTATATACATGTAGACCGTTTGGTCGAAAGAGATCTTTCAACCGGACATGCGAGAAAGAATAGAAGATTTCACGTTTTAATGGTATTTGGCTGCATATCTATGGCTCGTTCAAAAGCTAATCCAGATGTAGTAATGTATATTAGACTTTACAATGAAGGGTGGCTGTTGGAATTGAGTTTGAGCTTTCATAATCATATTGGAGCTTGAGATTGGACTAGTGTCCTGTTTGGTATGATGCAAGGAGATTGAAATTGGTGTTATAGGATGAATGAGTTGCAGTTTCTGGGCTACCGATTTCTCGTTTCGAGTGCATGAAGACTTCAATGGCCAGCTATTGTCTCAAGTTGTTGCGATATCATCTATATCTTCTGCTTAGTTTCCAGTTGTATTACTGTTTATTATTATAAGAACGGTAATGATCAGTAGCATCTTTATTGTAAACCAACAGCTACTTTTCATTTGACAGACCCCATAGCTTGAAGCATCCAACAAAAGAACATGTAGATCAACCAAGTATCTCTATCTTTGGGTTATTGAGTATCATGTTTACCTCTATTTGAGAAGTGTGGTTAAATGGACGATTTTTGATGGCCGTGGCTCGATCTCAAATATTGTGGTTTTGATGCCGAAACATCAACCAACAATCCCCATATTTTCAATCTCTGTTTGCCGTGGTTACATTCCAGCCCGGTCGGATCGTTCAGAGACTTCATTGCAGCGCTTGTGTTTATTTTCTCCATACCATATTGCTCTAGATGAATTGGGCTCAGTTCGTGTGACCGCGGCTAGTATAGATGTCGAGGGATTGTTGGCCGTTTCGAACAGAGCAAAATCATATCGCGCGCGTAGAATAATACACCGCCACTATTAATATCCTTGATAAATATTCATATTCGCAGTAGATTATGGATTAATTATGAAGCCCCAGTTGATATAAAACTAGGCTTAAGATTCGAAAAATACCCTAGAGTCACTTCATTCGTTGCCGAGATACCCCCGTCCTTTCAAGAATTCTCCAACCGACTACTCACAAGTATGTCAGTTGACAAAGTTTCCAGAATCGCAAGTCCAGATGAGGAACCGCTCTTCCCACAATTTCGGGATCTTCCACCTGAGCTTCGTCTACACATCTGGAAATACGCACTTCCAAGTGGTCGAACGCTCAAGGTTAAAGTAGACGCATATGACGATACGCGAGCTTCTCTCCAGGGAAACTTCTCGGCTATTCCCTCCATCTGTCATGTCAATTCCGAATCCCGATCTCTAGCTTTAAGTATCCTTCGAAATGGCCTGGGTCCTAATACAGAAGAATCCGATTTCTATTGGAATCCAAACACAGATACCATTTACTTCCCTCCCTCGGCATCCTGGACCAGCGGGACTCTAGAAAAATATCTCTTCAAACAAAAAGTTCCCACATCATATCGAAACGAGGGGATCATGCCTGTAGTACAACACATTGCACTACCTCTCAACATCTGGCTCGCAGAAGGTCTCTATCTCGAGCCCCTCCCAAATCGCTGGTTACTAAACTGGCTATACCAATTCCCCGTCCTGCAATCCGTGACGCTCCTCATCGAGCCCTTTGATCAATGGATCGGTCTCCCCAATACCTCCATCGTCTACCACGAACCGCTCGATGTGCCCGTCTCCCAACTCCTCAATCACAAACCCTCGCAGATGAAAAATATGCTGGAGAACTCCCTCCGCGAATACCGGACCGCGAATGATCCCGCTTGGGAACCCCCGGTGGTGGAGATACTGGTGCTGGGTATGAAGAAATTTAAAACGTCGAGGAGGTGTATTGGGAAGAGAACGAATTTGGATCGCGAGGATATCACGGGGTTGTATGAACAGAGGGTTTCGAGGGAGGAGAAAAATGCGAGGAGGTTGGGCAATAGGTGGCCGGCAGAGATTCAGGCGTTAGAGCAGTGGAGTTTGATGGGGCAGCCGGGGGAGGAATTGGATTTTTAGAAGGGGGCAGGGGTTCTTGGTTGGTTTTTTGGGGAGTTATGGGGTGATGATGGGAATTTGTTCGTGGGAGTTGATGAGAGATTAGTATGTTTAATAATTATTAAAATCACTGTTAGTATCTCTTGATCTGCATATTCACTTGCTAGTAAGCGATCTTCTAATGTCTATCTGGGGAATTGATATACACTGGCATTTGAGTGCCCTCAAGCGGTTTGGGGTGAGTTTAAGAAAACTCAATATCTTTAATTCTTAGGCTTATTAGTATCGTTGATTTCTGCGGATATAGTTACACGAAGACGATATTGGGTATAATAACAGAATACTTTATATTCGATCTGATTTCGAGAAGATGGTTCTGTCAGGTCAAATGTTGTAATATCTTTAGTTATGATATTACCTTCAAGTCGGATTTTAAGACCTATATCCAAGAGGCAATTGTTGGCTTCCTAGATAATGGGAATTTGGCATGCATTACAATGGACTTGGATGTAAAGATATAAAGGGAAGGCGTCCAGTGGAAACCTCTTGCCCCCCCCCAGTGGTCGCAACGGGTGGCTTGGGTAGTATAGCTGGCTACAGGTACCTGTGGTTATAGATGGCTATAGGAATAGAAAAAGCTATTCCTATTAATCAATAACTAGCTATAAATATTAAAGCCTTATTTTCGTAGATTAGATAGTCAAAGTGTATATATAATAGGGATTTTCATTCCTATATAATCCATTGATTTTTTCTATTTAGAATAAGAATTATTATTATATTTCAATCTCAAAATATATCAATTTATAAAATCCAATATATATATTAAAATAAAATCATTTTGTTTGATTTTTGTATAGAAAATATATATAAATTATAAATATATTTGTATAATAAGTATTTATAGTTATTTATAGATATTAATAAGGATTTTAGTTATTTTCAATAGATAGGTATTGAGGCTTTTGATTGGTCCCCTATTAATAATAGTTTGAGGATGAGTATTCGAATATTTATATGAAATCCACCCGTTGCGACTATTGCCCCCCCCCCAAAAGTAATTATGTGATTATAGATGTTAGGGCAAGAGTATTGCTTGATTCAGAAGAAATAAATATAACTTTACAAATATTCTGGAGAACCTTTCGCCCAATCATTTTCGGAGGATACTGAAACACAAGCTTTTATCAAAGTGACAAGAACGAGAAATGTACCAGATTCATTCACCCGAACTGCTATGAGACCCCGGTTTTCAATACATCTCTCCTACCTTTTCCTCGAGATCATTTGCCCGTATCCACCTCTGATTGTTGTCATCTGTAGACAAATTATACTTAAGTACTTCCCATTGATTCTTCAATGTTGTTCTGTCTATAGAGTTTACGATGGCTTCGGGTATCCCATTCCAATATCTTCCCTTGGAAAGAGAATCGGATATTCGATTACTCCAAATCTCACTTGTACCGAATTCGAATCGTTTATGTGGAAGATTTACACATGTTTCATTAGATGTGGTTCCACCAGAACGGGTGCCTTATGCTGCTATCTCCTATCACTGGGGGGCAGCTGATAAGTGCGATCAGATATGGTTTGATGGGGAACACTATCTGGATTTGAATAGTTCGGCCGGAACATTTTTGCGAGCCTTTGGTGCTCATTTGGATTCTGAATTTGAGCCTTGCTTTTTATGGATCGATGCTCTCTGTTTTAACCAGAATGATAATATTGAGAAGAGGCTGCAAGTGCGCAGTGGTCGTAATGGGTGGGTTTCGTATAAATATTCGAATATCCATCCCCAAGCCACTATTAATAGGGGACCAATCAGAGGCCCTAATACCTGTCTATTGAAAATAGCTAAAATCCCTATTAATACTTATAGATAATTACAGGTACCTATTATACAAATATATTTGTAATTTATATATATTTTCTATACAAAAATCAAACAAAATAGTTTTATTTTTAATATATATATTGGATTTTATAAATTAATATATTTTGAAATTGAAATATAATAATAATCCTTATTCTAAATAGAAAAGATTAATAAATTATATAAAGAATGAAAATCCCTATTATATATATACTTTAGCTATCTAATTTATAAAAATAAGATCCTAATATTTATAACTAATTATTAATTAATAAGAATAGTTTTTTCTATTCTTATAGCTACTTGTAATCGTGGGTACCTGTAGCCAGCCGTACTACCTAAGCCACCCGTTGCGACCACTGCAAGTGCGTCAGATGGGAAAAATATATTCTTCTGCGCTGCAGGTGTTTGCTTGGATTGGTGATGAGTCTACAGATAGTGAACTTGCCATGGATTTTGTGGCTCCGTTATATGAATTGATGGCATGTTTAGGCATTCTTACTTACTCGGATATTGTTTCGGTAGCTGGCTGCGAGTATGGATCTCCGAATTGGAAAGCACTGGATGCTCTCCTAGAACGGCCATGGTTCTCACGCACGTGGATTATTCAAGAAGCTGTACTGGGGATCGATGTTGTTTTGATTTGTGGACAGAAAGCTTTGAAATGGAGAGCTCTTGGGTTTGTGGCGAACATGATAGTAGGTATGGGCCTGGGGAAGCTACTATTGTTTCGTTCAGATGGATCATGTCCAGATGGTTTCAGTAGATCTGCAACTGTCTACCAATTCAAAGAGCTTAGAGAGGAGGGTCATGCTGTTACTCTAGAGCATGCTTTGTCCTTAAGTTTGGACTTTAATTCGACAGACCCAAGAGACAAAGTCTACGCACTGTTTGGTATTTTAACAGATATTGAAGCATTGGGGGTTGATATCAATTATAACGCGACGGTCAAAGAGGTGTACACCGATGCTACAAGTCGGATATTCAATCAAGGTGCCTCTTTGTCACTTCTTAATGCAGCTGGGATAGGAAGATATCCCAGTGGCAAGCATATCATCAATCACGATCTTCCCCAGCTGGATTCCAGATTTCTCACATTTCCTCGATTCTAGTCTTCTCGTTATTTCTGCTAAGTCGGCTAACTACAAAACGCCGGAAGCTTCTAAAACGACAAAGCCTCTGATCGATATCAACATGACAAATCCAAATAAATTCTCAATGAAAATTGGCGGCCGATCAGTGTCGCGCGTCACTGCCATCTACCCTCCTCGACCTGTAGCTACGTACAATGGCGATCTCAGTGAATTCCAAGTACAACTAAAAAAACGTCGAGACTGGATTATTGAGACAATGAGCTATGCATCCAAACTTGAGCCTTATCCGAGTGGTGTGCCCTGGCGTCAAGCATACTCTCGAACCATGATCAACAACAAGCTACCTCATCAAATCCCTGGACTGCCGGTTGAATCTCCGTACTGGGAGCACCTGGACGTATTTATCGAAGTTTCGGAAAAAATACTACGTGCTAATGTGCAAGAGATACGCGAGAGAGAAATGGCAGGTGAAGTTGTTGAAGAATTTGATCAAGAGGCTTTGGATAAGACACATAAGTTTGCTTTGGGGGTCGCTTTCCGTGGACGCATGTTTGAGACGGCGAATGGGTATTTGGGGATGGGTCATGAGGGTATGGTGGTCGGTGATGAGGTTTGTCTGTTTTATGGGGGACAGACGCCGTATGTTGTTCGGAAGGTAGCAGGGTTGTGGGGTCAGGGGTTGGATAAAGCATCGGGATCTGAGTATGTGTTGGTTGGGGATTGTTATGTTGATGGGTGGATGGATGGTGAAGCTATGGAGATGGGTGATGAGAAGGAGTTTGTGTTAATTTAGATGTCCAATGATGAATTATTTCTGAAATCTTTCTAACTATATCTAGGTGTTCGAAGATCATATAGATAGACCAACATTACGAAACAAATACATGGAAAAATTTCCGCCCCTTCAAGTCGTATGCTCGCCTCGCACTGGATTAGTAACTGCGCCAGAATCACAAGAGATGTTTTGTCGGTAAACTTTCATGGTTACCAACTCGACTTGTGGATATTGGGTTTGCTGGTAGTGTGACAAGACTAGACGAGACAGAGCAGATCTCAAAAGACCAGCATCTACTGTACTTTGAACCGAACCATAGACGGAGCGCTACACCTGATCACTCAAAACGACTCTTAATTATGCAGCAACAAATCAGCATGAATAAAAGCATCCCGACTGTCCAAATTGCCGCCTCCTTTCAAGTCGCTATTCCATTTAACAGGGGAATGAATATCTCGTATCTTTGCATAGAATCCTTGTGCATTATACAACATTCCAAGGAGATCGGAGCGCTAAAATAGCACTCATGAACTGAGTGTATGCACAGTCCCTCTGTGATATTGCTGCTTCTTATGTTTGTAGTGAGAAAGGTCTTGATCAGGGGCTCTTCTATACTCGGAGTTAGGATGATATTACTTTTTGGTTGATGATGTATAAGTTTGTCGATATTCACATATAGTGTGTATTTTAGATTACTGATGAGAAAAAAAAGATGAGGGATTGAAAGACTGAAGATTGCGAGCTAGGGAAGATGTCACATTGTAAACTGATCAAAATCCAAGCCGGCCAAAAACGTGACGTTATCCTCATTATTTCTCATGTTGTCTCCCGACCCTGGTGTAATTATTTTCTTTATACAGTTAACTACTCAAGTTTTATTTTTTTACATAGAACAACACTCTTTGATTCCTATAACATGATTACAAAATCCAAAAATGCTTTCAAGATGATAGAGTATAACAAAGCATCTCCCCTTCATAATTCTAAGTCTATCTCAGGAGCACCGAGATACCATATAAGTATACACCACAGTAGGAATACAAACACTTAATCTACATTAAGTTCCACTGTATAGTGACTCATATATTTCGAAGGAAAACTGGCCCTCCCTAATTGAAGCAAGATGACGCGCCTATATCAAAAGATGAGTTACTCAGTCTTATTTACTATGTCTTGGAGTACAGGTTTCGATGAAGGATGATCTGTATATTTTTGGTCTTGTATTCTACGGTATATTTCTGTGCATTGTGTCGAGTTGATAAGGTGATAGGATGTTGCTGCAAATGCTGAGTATTAGCTGAATGGGATAGGATGTGTTGTTGCGAGAAACGAAAGATGTGGCTTTTTTGTCGCTGAAGGAGTGTATTTTTCATGGTTGAAAGCATGAGATTCTATGGGGGGAATCGCTTGACTACGGCTTTGAAATCTTGATATATAAACAGAAAAAAATCTTCTCTTGGTAGTTAAGTTACATTCACATACTCGCGAGTCGCCAGCTCTAAAACTTCTTCATCACACAAGCCACATCCAAATCAAAATCTCTTTCCAAATGCCTTCCACATCTCCCTACCCATCACCCCGAAGCCATTCCAATTCCCAATCCCACCCCTATCGTCCCCCTCCTCCCAATCCTCTGTCTCTCCCTCTCCACAACCACACACCCCGTGATCAGAACTCCCATTTGAAATCCCCATTTCTCCATCTCCCCATCATTCATACTCCCTCTATACTGTATCCCCATCATATCCCTCCCCGCAAAAACATCATACTTCATTACCGCATACAACTCTCCCGACTCCTTATCCCTCAACTCCGCGTTTGGATTCGCAACCGACAGTTTTTGCGTCGCTGAAGGAATTTTCTGTTGCCAAACCAGAGTTCTCTCTCTATTCCTCTCTTTTCCTTTCCCCTTCCCCCCTTCATCCATCTTCTCATCACAATCACGATGTAACCTCCACTCATACCGCCCCTCCTTTTCCCTCCCCTTCCCACCCCCAAAATACTCCATCCCCAATTCCAACTCCCTCTGCACACCCTCTATCCCTAATTGCTGCACCTCTATCGTGCGATTAAATTTATCGAATTGTGCACCTCCTAGCCTTACGTCTTTTCCTTCTTCATTCTTTGTACTTCCACTATATAGATACATACTTGTGATTCTCTTAAAGCCTTCAATTGTTATCTTAAAAATGGGCAGTGCTTTGGTATTTGGATAGCGAGGAGAATCGTAGATTAGGAGGGTGGTTTTGTATGCGTTGAAGAGAGTTCCGGGAATGTAGTCGATAGTCAATTCGGAGAGGTGGGGAGGAGATGATTGGGAATGGGATGATGCTGGGGGGTGTGGAGTGAGGGAATAGGGAGGAGGTAGTTGAGAGGAAGTGATAAGCGAATCGTTGGTGGAGTAATGGGGGAG
Source organism: Sclerotinia spermophila (assembly GCA_038090695.1). Taxonomy (NCBI): domain Eukaryota; kingdom Fungi; phylum Ascomycota; class Leotiomycetes; order Helotiales; family Sclerotiniaceae; genus Sclerotinia; species Sclerotinia spermophila. The sequence goes on from JBBMOJ010000093.1 coordinate 101,623, forward strand.
TCGAGGGGTGTTGGGTTCTACTTTTGTTGATTCCTTGTGATCGTGACCTTCGCATCCCATCTTCTCCCTCCTTTTGAAAATCGAAAAAGTCATTTTTCCCTCGTTATCTTTCTTTAAACCTCACTCACTTCGATTGATTATCACGGATCAAAATATTAAAAAATCTACAGCGCGTAGCTAACAAAATCAAACATGTAAGACTCACTTACTATCTCCAAGTGATCTGACATACAAATATATACCCCACTGAGCCCCCATATTGCCCCTCTCGAACGTGGCGAAGCGAATGATCTAGTAGGCTTAGAATATGCATGTATTTATCATTTACGAAATATCATCTGGAAGGAATATCATGTATCTTACAGAATGTCAGCAATTCTGCCGTATGATTAATCCCCGAATTCTCATCTAATATATAGTTTCATTGCAATTGACTCACTAACATCTAATCCGCAAGTTTCGTTACCTATATTTTGTAGGGTCATTTATTTGATACTACGATACACTATTAGATAGGCTCGATAGGTACCTAGGTACTGTAACGCGGGGTATATATACATACCCACTCCGCTCATTTTTCCAGCTTGCATAACCTACAAGATAACTTTGTTCATCGTTGAGAAGTATTGAATTATTGATAGCGGAAAAGAACATGATTATATACATACAATTATCTCTAAGTTAGATGAAAAAAGAATTTGTTTACATAGTCGATATATCTAACGATAAATCGATCAATTTAATCACAGGATATATCTCATATTTGAGTAGACAATCAACAATCAGAAACCTTCAAAATTCTCGAATTAATCGTAAAGTAAATATCTCATACCGACTTTCCCAATCACTGAATGAATCTCTCAAATCAAGTATACCTCCGTTGAAGACGGAGTTGGAAATGGATTCCTAAGCTTACCTCGGGAAATGCATAACGAATCACATATACATATCGGCGCGTAAGATTACAACAGTTTGTTGATATTAATATCCCCAAATGTGGAATCCAATGTTGTCGCTTCGTTTCCCTCAAAGGTGCTTCACCAATATAAAAACCATGTTGAAGCTCCCTTAATCATTTGTACTCACGCTTTCTCGATTTCCTCGTGTCTGCAAATTTCAGCTCTTAAGATCCAGATTTCTAAATCCCTACTCTCCTCATCGTCGCAAAAACCACCACATCAAATAAAGCCCCACACCCATTACCCAACATGTCTATCCCCGTGACCAGAACCAAAACTAAACCAACTCTCGTCCTCCTCTCAGGAAGCTGGCACAACCCACAAAACTACCACAAACTCAAATCTGCACTTGCAACTCAAGACTATGACCTCCTCATCCCCTCCCTCCCCAGCATGAACGGCGCTCAACCGCCCACCGCCGATCTTTATACCGACACCAGCTTCATCCAATCCTACATATCCGATCTCGTCTCTGAAGACAAACACCTCATCGTCCTGATGCATTCGTATGGCGGCCAAGTAGGTACCAACGCGCTTAGCCCATTTGCCGCCGACGCGCGAAAAGCGCAGGGACTACCCGGCGGCATCGTGCATCTCCTCTACATCTGCGCATTCATGCTTCTGGAAGGCGAGGCCATGATAGATAAAGTGCGACTCTTTGGACACGAGGAGTTAATCCCCCTTGTATTTAGTATTGCAGAGGACGGGACAAATGTGCATTCTGATCCCGGTACACTTCTCGTTGGTGCAAATCCGGATGACATAGTCTCGGAGGGGGAGATTGAGGAATATGTAGGACATCTGAGTCGCTGGAATGGGAAGGCTATGTATCAACAGTTGAAAGAGAGAGCGGCGTGGAGAGATATAGAGACGAGTTATGTGTGTACGGAGAAGGATTTGACGGTTTTTATGGATTATCAGAAGAGTATGATAGAGGCGGTCAAGAAGGAGGGGAAGGAATTGAAGATTTATGAGTTGGGGACGGGTCATTCACCGAATTTGACGATGTCGGATGAGTTGGTGAAGATTGTTTTGGAGGTTGCGGAGAAGTGTTAGGCGCGGATCTGATGGTTGGGGGTGATGTATTGAAGGTAGAATGAAACTTCTCCTTAGTTGCATTCGTGTTTACAGTTTGGAGAAACTGTGGTTCACTTTTGTCCAGCGGAAGGAAATGGTCTGTGGACCAGAATTTCTTAATTTCAATGATAAGTTACTCTTATACCAACCACTAAAAGTTCAAAATATTATTCTTACCAATAAAAATCATACAATTCTAATCTTATATTATTTAGATTCTAGCTTTCCGTTATGGAATCTACCCTTCTTACTCCTTGCTCCCTCTCTTCAAGAAATCATTCCTACATGCTTCAAAGTTCAAACTAGACCTCCCCTTATTCATAATCTAGCCTATTAAGATTAAAATTTAAATGACACAAGAGTAAAAACTTTCATCTTAGTGACACAAGAGTTATTTACCCCAACTTGAAACAAAACACTGGAGTCTCACATAACTATACTTTTACTAACTATTATAATTGTATCAGCGCACATTGTTTTAGAGCCCATATACCTTGAAGTGTATATACAAAGAGGAAGCCCTTCCCCCCTTTACAAACGTCAAAGGACTCATAGTCCCAATCTGTATTATATAATCACTCTCAGTCGCTGAGATGAATATAAAATCTATACACTGTATTATATAACTAGCTATATAATTTAGCCCAGTATAGAAACCCTATTACCCCTACGCTATACAAAAATTGTTTTGTTAAAACCTTAGCATAATGATTTTCTTGCAAGCTCTAAAACATATTGCGTCAATTTTGAGATACGACTAGTAAGATTCCAAGTTATCAGTATAAGAGCAAAATCGATTTATCGATATATCTCCACCAAATTGCGAAATAACTCCCATCTTCCATATTCACCTAAAAACTTGAAGTCTTGTGAGTTGAAAATAGTAAAGCATTTCCCAAAAGTTTCACCAATGACCAAATAAATAAATAAAGATCATTTTAGAAATCGCTAGAACATACACAACAAAGACTATTTTGAAAAAGCACTCAACACCATAACCAAAATCTCGATTGCACGAAATCTCATCGACAAAGCTTTGAGGATATCATGCACGCGTTCCATTCAACTTATACACGTAGGTATATATACCATCCTTTTCTTTATCCGCCGAGGATTACAGAGCAGAGTAACTCCTCCAGTCAAATGCCACGAAACCGTTCTTTTCTCCGCAGCAACCTCCAGTCTGATCTCATATCTCGCTCCACTAAAATCCCCTATTAAACCGCTCACACATCTGCGTCCATCTACTCAACGAATCTCTCACCCTTGGGCGCCGGCCCATTAAACGAACCCAAAGTATTCCCAAGCATCATTAATACGTTTCCCGTGACGTAATTCCACTTACACACAATCGCGTCATAGAAATCCAGAACAGTATCCCCATCCAATCCAGCTTACTTGCCTCTCTCTTCGGTGGGGAGATGTGGACTTTTCGATCTGAGCGACTTGCGAGTCAGCCCAGAGACTAAAAATTAGTAGCATGAGACTTCGCAAGAAGTAGGGAAGAATACACGCACAGCTTGACGAGGATCTCAGTTTTGATGACGCGGCTGCAGTAGCGACATAGCTTTGTTTGATAGAAGGGACCTTTTCGAAGCGAGTCTAGGCCTTATCATCGCTTCCCTCCCAGGATTCGATGATTTCCGGAGGGATATCTTGGGATACATAGAACATATGAATTAAAACCACACTTGTATATATACATACATACACACATATAAACCCCCAATTCCCCATCGTAAGACAGCCAACAAACGCCCCATTCCCCCAAATATTTACAAACAACCCCCCTTTAAAATCCAAAGCAATCCTACCTCATCATCCAAACGCTCGCACATTTCCATTTCCCAAAATCTATAATTTCCCTCTCATACTCCTTACTCCCCTACTCCTATTTCACAATATCCACAAACTCCATTTCCTACTGTCACGTTTTCTCCGGAAGCGTGATTCGATCACCGTATGTAGATATGGATGTAGATGGGTGATATCTAAGCCGTAAGTTTGAGAACTGTTTTCGTTATCGCGAATGGGATTTAGACGATGAGTGGAGGGATTCTTTCGAGAAAGGTGGAAAGATTGTAGATGGGGAAATGATGATAATCGTGTATTTTCCATGCTCTATGCTCCATGCTCTAGCAGGGTGGCAGGCGCAATAGCTGCTGGTGTTTACGCCTGTGGTTATATCATACATATTATACCATACGTAGTAGACTTGATCTTATACCTTAGGAATGAATGGCATTCATTTTAGGATAATTCGTATACTCATACTCATCAATTATATAACGAATGAATGAATGCAGTGTAAGCATTAGGATATTATAGGAGGTAGTATAGCAGTATGTGATAAGCATCCAAAGCAAAGCCGCATTCGCATGTGTAGATAGGTATAAATGTTGGAGAACGAAGATAGCCAGCTCCAATGATTATTTCAATATAATCCAGTTTCCAGCAGATGCGATACCTACTAGGTAACGGATTCCCCCCCCCTCAAGCCATCAGTGATGTCCTAATTATCCGATTTATCATTTATAAATTATCGCGGGCCATTCTATATAGGAAATGCCATACCTGCTAGGTACCAATATCCCCCTTAAGCCATCAAAGAAATTCAATCCCTCAATCCCTCATTACAAATCATCATTATCATCATCATCATCATCATCATCATACCTCCTCTCAATCTGCATCCCAGGCCAACCCAACCCAAGCTTATACATATCCAACCTCATCTCTATGCCCATCTCTATCCTCATTTCTATTCCTATCTCTATCCCTATCTCACCACTTCCAAACAACCTCCACCTCCCCATCGCAGTCCCAAGATCTCTTACCCCCTCCCTCCCTCCCCCTCAACCTCCCTACCCACTCCCCATCTACGCCAACCCAATCCTCTCAATCCAATCCTCTCAATCCAATCCTCTCAACCCAATCCTCTCAACCCAATCCTCTCAATCCAATCCTCTCAATCTTTCTCCCAGCCTCTCCACCTCTCACCATAACAAATTAAAACCGAACTTCCAGATCTCACTGTGCGCTCTAGCGCATAGCATAGCATAGTATAGATAAACGAATGACCTTCCATTCTGATATCTAGCATCAATTCGCACGATAGGAACTTTCTCTTTCTATTCGAGGAGGTGTTTGAGCTGTTTGAGCTGTTGATTATGTGGGAGTGGACGGGATGAACTGGAATGGGATGGGGATGGGATATGAAAGAGAGAGAGAGAGAGTGGGTGAGTGGGTGTTTACTCCTACAACCCCTAACCCATTCAATTATCACCATTGCATTTGAATATCGCATATCACATACCACCACCTATCAAATCATCGCGATCTGGCTTTGCATATGGATCTAGAATTGAGAAATCCATGGAGTGGAGTGAAATGAAGTGATAGCTAGCTAGTTAATTAGTTAACCATTTAGAAATCTATCTCCGTTACAATAGCAGAGCAGGATAGAGAAATATGGTATAGAACTAATTAACCTTACCAACTGGACAATCTGAAGAGATGGAAATGAAAATGATACAATTCATGATGATAGAAAGTAGGTATGTATATATATACTGTACCCGTCTTTGCAATTTCAATATCCACATATACCTACATATATAATAACCATCGGTATCTACAACCGACCTTTACATATCCGTGTTGTATCATACGCGTATCATATCATATCGTATCACTAATATCATATATCAACTCATCTCCGAAGAAAAAGGAGAACCTCAATCAAACTGATCCGATACACGAGAAGCCCCAGCCATTCTTCCATTCTGCACTTATTCCGTACAGAAGAGACAAAGCCGGCCAGACAGACCCGCATGTATGCATGCACCAAGCACCAAGCACCTAGAACACGAACGTCCCCAAAATAGCATAATCATGTGTGCGAGAGTAGGTATTAAGTGAATAAATGAATGGCCACTTACTGCCCACCACCACCACCACCACCACAAAAAAAAAGAAAAGAAAAGAAACGAAAAAGAAAGAAATGGAAAGTAAAGAAGAAGAAAAAAGAAAAATCCCGATCGCGATATTACCCTCTGTAAGTAAGCATATAGTTATACACATTACATACATACAGTAGAACCTTGTTATACCGATTATAAAAAATCGATCCATGAATATCAGTATATCCAGGTTATCGGTATATCCAAATATATACATAATTAATTTAGCTCCATATATAATCGATTCAATATAGTCATAACAACTTAAATATTATATTTCCCTATATAATCTTTAATTTTTTTAAAATAATTATATGATTATAAGATTTCGGATTTTGTAGAGCAATTTTACTACCAAAATAAATCTTATTATATCAATATAAACTAAAAGTTTATTAGTATACAATATATAAAGGAATATCGGTATAGTGTTACGGGAGCTGCCTCTAGGGTCACGTGGAAGTGTCTAGAGATCTCTC